>VDFB02072274.1:98818282-99085405 GCA_007258455.2 Sequoia sempervirens | reverse complement strand
GTTGAACTCTAACCCTAACCCTAACACTAATTCCTATCCTAATTGAACCTTAACCCCAACCCTAACCTTATCCTTGACCCTATTTGAACTCTTATTGAATTCATAACCTTAATCAAACCCCAACCTCATCCTCAATCCTAACCCAAATTGAACATTAATTGAACCCTAAACCTAACCCTAAGTGAACACTAATCCTAATTGAACTCTAACTTTTTAGTTGAAAATATTAAAGTGCCTTATATTTTCCCATTCATCATAATTTATCATTCAATTCCTAATAGAACTCCAAAAATTTATACTCTTATAATGTTTTAATACACACCTAATATTAAGGGTTTAGAGTTTAAGGGTTAAGGGTTTAGGGTTAAGGGGAGAGAGATAGAGGGAGTGAGTGAGTGACCCATTTACATATTATTCTTTTATTCTTCGTCAGTTAAATATTTAGTTACCCATTTACCGTTAGCATAAATGACCCAAGAATTTAATAGAATGCACTACTCATATAATACCTTGCATTATGGAGCTCAATTCTCTAATATATTACTACTTATCAAATCCTTTGTAAATAATTGTAAAATTATGACTTCATTTAAGCATTTAATTGATTTTCTTGAATCAAAGAAAAAACATAGACACACAATTGAACAAATTCTCAAAAGAAGAATGACAACATCATTAACATTTCATCCAAAATTCACTCAAATCCACATAAGGAGAGAAAATATATTAGAATTATACATTTATTCATGCTTATAAGTCATATTTGCATACAATTTAAGATAATTTGCATATATTCATCCAAAACTCAAAATAGGTTATCTATTCTATTCCATTCGCTTGGGGTTTTAACAGCCAATGGCACCACATATATCACTTCCTCATCAGAGGAGAGATATCTTTCTACCCATATATTCAACTCAAAACCTAGCTAGAGCTTTCTTCAGTTCTCTCTCTACAAATGAGCCTTGAATTCCCTTTTATATGACAAGGGAGCAACAAGCTTCGGGCTCAAATGTAATTTCACCACAAATTTTCATTTGAAAAAAATCTCCATTGCATTTGACTTTCATTTCAAAACTTCCCACATGTTGAATCTACAAAACATAGTGCATGAACTGGGGAAAGCTAAAAGAAAAGGGAACACAAATTGTCATCAAAATCCCCTTTGTCGCTATCCACACAAAAAAACCAGGCAACCAAATTGCCAAGAAGGCACCACAACAACTTCTTATTTACTCGCCACCCTGCCTTTACCAACACTCAAACCCCAGTATACACGCCCACTTCTAGTTGTTTCCCAATACAATAGACCCTTAGCCTCCTCTTCTTTCTTGTACTTGCCCAATATGGTTCTAGTCCGTCTGCTTGGGGTTTTAACAGCCAATGGCACCACAGATATCACTTCCTCATCAGAGGGCAGACCGTGATTGAAGTGAGCTAAATACCGACAGTAGTCGGAGTCGGTCTCGGTTACATCATCAGAAGTGATGCTCGTAAGGTCAATGGGTGAGTGTTGGAATCTAGAGGAGCCATGCCCATACCTTATTTTCCTACCGACACTAGTAATAGATCACACCGACTGCTTGCCTTTGTCATCTACCAGCTGAGCAGTAACGTCCTGGAATTTTGTAACCTTCTACTGCATCTAGTGGGCACAAGCCTGGGCTTGTCAACCAAAGCACCTTCCTAAATAGTAGGACTGAGCTTTTGTGAGATCAAACGAATAGACCTCCTTACTGACTTACTCATTTTCTCTTATTAGACAAGCACTCAAACTTGATCAGAATCAACCCACAAAGTGCTCTAACTACTACAAGAATGACACTATTAGCAGTTAATTCCTCTTGTATTTATTGTGCGAGGTAATGTCAACCTTCATCAATGCTTAGTAAAAATGCATGTGCAAACATGGCAATTTGGCGGCGTATGTACTGTCACCATTTAACTAGAGCTGCATGAGAATTCATAGATCACCCTTCATGATTTCCAACAACATCTTCACACAGATTGAGATCAACGTGACTACAAAAGCAAGGAATAATTCATTAATGCTTCACTAGTTGTACGATAAAATGACCCCCATGTGTCATTTTCCAATGTTAGCAGATCAAACAGTTTATCTCGGGTAACTTGATTTGACATCCAACGAAGCATCATTCACCTTCCTCATGACCAATAACATTAATCCATGTCGGCAGGTCCTATGCACTTTGCAAACAGAATGGCTGGAGCTATGCATCACAATCTCCTTGACCTCACAGCTTTTAACCAACCTTCATCTTCCTCCTGCGAGCTAGTAGGGAACAACAAAGATTTACATTAGCTTTTGATCTTGGTTGTCAATCTAAAACCATGGGTTATGAGCTCAATAGTGGAGATTGGGCCCCACATTCCATACAGGACACACATCTACCTTTTGTTGACCTTGCGCCAAATAACAGGGCGACACCTTAGGTCTGCAAGTTGGCGGGGTATGATTGAGATCTTCTCCCATATCTTCAAATCTAAAAAACCTACACATTACATGGTTAGTATTTAATGAAAAGCTTTGGATAAGCCATCGATGACATGACCACTGGGGTTAATGGCTTAGGCTTACGTCACCGAATTAAAATTAAAACCCAACTTTGATTTTAATACTTTATTTCCTCCGCAGGGTTTTATTTCCTAAGTCTCGGTTGGCCCCGTGTTTCATCTTTTAAAAAACAACTTATGTTGTTATTTGTCGTCCACCTAGTAATGCCCACTTCTCCTTTTAATGAATTTTTTATTTTGCAAGGGTTGATTTAGTGTTGTCGTTGATCTATTTCCTATAGATATCAACAGTGCCCACCATCCCGTGATCGGGAATTGAAGGATCGTGAAATCACAAGCGGGCGCCATGTGTCCTATCCAGGGGATCAAATTTGTGCTATCACTAACCAACTGCCATTTGATCTGAGTCGTTCCCTGCCATCCCATGATGGTGCTTGGGTTGATTGTGAAATCATGGGCAGGCGCCACGTGTCTCATCCGATGAAGCCTAAAGAGTAAAGGAAACACTAGTCGGCTTTAAATGTATTAAGGGGTGGATTACTAAAGTGTTCTCAAGACGCACATGTTCTAAATCGACGAATATGTTATAATCTCACTGGAAAAGTTGTTCAAAGGTTAATGACATAGTTGGCGACTGTGTTAAAGGAATGAGATCATTGATGCTCAGGATCAACGGTTGCCCACCATCGCGCGATCAAAAGTTTCAGGATTGCGATATCACGGGCAACCACCACATGGACTTCCTTTATAGTGTATGGTAAGGTGGGCCCCTTATCACTGTGTTAGCAATTGTGTCAGCTTGTTTTGAAGGTGGCCATCAATGATTTGATCAAGCTGAAGAATCAATGGCTCAAATTTAAATCTGCATCAAATATGGTTGGAGTCATTCGTGCAGTATGGAATTGAGCTTTAATGGCAGATGAGACACTTGCTGGCGTAATTTGATCGACAATAAAATCAATTTTCCTACTTGGTCTATATCATAAAGTATTCAACTATTTCACGAAGCTATTTCAGAGCTGAAGGTAGAATTGCAAGTTTATGCAGCCAAAATTTGGGAGTTCTGCGAACAAAGCCGTGAGTTTATTTGTTGTGCCTCCTAGTCATTTTGCATTTGAATTTGGGAAAGGATTGGCTGGATGTGTTGTGAGCTTGTTGATGAATGTGTTAGGGCTATAGTTTAATTATAGTTGTGAGAAATTGCAATGTTTTGTCCTGTAATTTTCTATCTCTGGTTAGTCCTAGCTATCTAAATTATAATGTTGTAAAGAAGCCCTAGTTTGTCCGAGATGGCACCACCCAAGCAACATTCTAGCTAGATTGAATATTTGAAACGAAACCTGTATGATGATTTCCTGGATCAATTTCCCTTTTCAACGAATGATAGGAGGAAGGGATTGGTCCTAATGCAAGGGAAAATCCTAGGGGAAGGGTTAGTGTATTATTTCTCCAACATTTCTGATGCTAGGGTTCCCCTCACTGGCTTGGAATTGTTCAGATTGTGATACAGACAGAGGAATTTTCCTCACCCTTTTTCAAATGGATGGATGTATGATATGGGGAAGTTGGTGGTACCAAATGTATTCCCTAATGTAGACCTACTTAGGACAGTGGCTGCAAGATATGACCCTGTTACATGGATAATCAGGGACAATGATGGAAAGGTTCTATTGAGCATTAACAGAGAAGAGGTCCAAAATATTTTTGACTTGAGTGAACCGAGTGAAGAATTGGTTCCTATCAACTTTGAGGAAATGAAGCAGGAGTATGCAAAGTTGAAATCTCTTTTTAGAGCAAGGTTGCTTCCACCTCATCTGGATAGGGCAGGAGGTTCAAAATTTCATATCAGCCCCAGTGACCAGGAACCTTTCAAATTAAATTGTTTTGCAAACCATTTCCTAGCCACTTTCTATTCTTTATGTTAGATTTTTGTTTTCAGTCCTGATATGGTAATGCTCATTGCTTATATGTTCATGGGGGTGTAAATACAACACCCTAACTTCTCTGTGACCTATGACTTCGCTTCTTTCTTGGCTAAGAGGATGCATGAAGGGCTGTCAAAGCTGCAAAATAATGATACTGACACTCAATTCTTTTGGTATTCTATTCTAATGCATATGTTTTTGTTTCAGAATGCTGACTTTTTCTCTGAGAGGATGAAATTAAGGCAATCAGTTGATGGAGAAAGATTGTCAGTACAGATATGGGTTGTAGATTTATCTTGTAAAAAGGAAAGCACTAGTTATGTGCAATTTGATAATTGTTTTGCTTCCAGATTAAGGGCTAGATTAATGGTGAATATACCTAGGATCCCTGAGGAATTACATGATTTCCTCAGGCCAAAGGAGAGGAAGCCAGAATTGAAGGTTTACCATAACTGGGGTGACATTATCCCATACCCAGTTAGCACTGTCTTGAGAGTATATGGTTTTCATGGAGCCCCTCATATACTGCCATACAATGTGCCACCAAAAGTGGTATTTGCAGAAGTTATGTGGTAGTTAGGTTGTATTAATGAGGACAACCTCACTGGAAGGGGTAAGGGAACATTTTTCCCAGATTATACAGTGGTGTTTGATTTTGTATTTTCAAACAGAGGCTGGACACATTTTGATAATTTCTTTAATGATTACCATTTGAGGTGTGGACCAAAGCAGCAGCATGATCCTAAGGGTTTCTTTGCTCTTTTCAGACAAAGAATAAAAGCTAGAAAATTTGTGCATGAGTTCAATTTTCTTGAAGACTTGATTAGAAATGAATTTTATTTGAATAGACAGGAGTTGAACAAGGAGAAATGGATAGCTTATGGTAAGCTACTAGATGTTGTGCACAAAATGGATCCAAAATATGATCCACTGTTGGAGTTCAGTCCCCACCATAAGAAAATTGATTTTCTGATGGGAAACTTCAAGGAAATTATGGGCACATTGAGGAAAAAAAAGGTAAATTTAGAATTGAGTCTTGGTGTACAAGAGCAAGGTGCCAAACCAATTGAAACAAGGCCAGCATACCAGCCTATGAAAAGGTGGCCCATTTACAGGAGGAAAAAGGATAGTGGCAGTGATGAAGAAGTGGACAAAAAAGGAAAATAGATTATGAAAGTGCCTCCACAACCAATACCAAAATTCAAAGTGCCTGGGGCAATCAAAATTATTGATTTAGAATCATCACCAGAAGAAAATCCCTCATCACCACCATCCGAGCCAAGCCCTAAGAGGCAAAGAATTGATCAAACATAGGAGGATCTAATGGATGAGATTATTGTTATTGACCAAGACATGGAAGTTGGTATGCCTTCCCCTCCTAGGCCAGCTGAATTAGTTTTATCTGATTTAGATATGAAAGGTAAAAGTGTACAAGATGCAAGAATGGAGGCATGCAAGGAGTTTCTAGATGACAATACATTTGTAAAAACTCTTGTATTCTTGCAATTGGTATGGAGGATGAAGTTTGAAGAGTATTAAGATAAATGTAGGCAAAGAAGAGAACTAAGGCCTAACAGGTCAGACCAGGAGAATGATGAGGAGGTAAAAGCTAAATTAATGGAAGAATTCAAGAACATCACTCCTGAAGAAGGAAGAAACTTGGTGAGTCAGGCTAGTGTATTAATTCTTCCTGAATGGGACATTGCAGATGCAATAGCCTTTAATGATATTATGAAGTTTAAGAATCTCTTTCAAGATTCTGAAGAAGAGGTCAAGGCAACATTGCAAAACTATGCTTTCAGTGAGGAATATGAAACTCTGGCAATTTGGGCATTGGCCCCACAAGGGAGAAAACTAGATGTTTCTGATATTAATCCAAATTTCAAGGGAGGATTGATAATAAAGAGAGCTTTAGAGACCTCAACCACTGAGGCCACTAATTTGACTGTGAATGTGGCCAAATTTTCCCAAAAGACTACTGAAAGGGAGGAAGCTAAAAGGAAGAGCTTAATGGAAAAATATAACCTTTTGATTGAGGAGTACAGCAAGATGCAGCAAAAAAATGTTGAGTTGCAAACTGAAGTGGAGAGGTTTAGGTATAAGCAGATTAGGGAGACATCAAGTGCTCTAGGAACCAATACATTACCTTCCACAGCAGGGTCAGTGCCTCCTGCTTCTCCAATTGTTTCCACACCAAGATCTCCCAGTCAGAATCTTTTCCTCACCCTTTCTTTAGAGGAAGTTGAAGAAGAAATAGAGTGCTTTGTCGATCCTACAAAGAAGCAGCTCTTGAAAAAATTTGATGAATTGTAGGCATCATTAAAGAAAAGTGAGGAGGGATCTCTCTTAAAGCAAAAGGAAATTGTTACTACTGTTTTGAGGAATTTAAATGAAAAGGTTGATAGAAAATTGCTATCTATACATTCTTTATATTCTTTTTTGTTATAAACAATAAAGAATATTGATAGGGATCATGAAGTAGCGATACCAATAATTGAAAATTGGATCCCTAGGGCCAGTGATCTGGATATCATGTATAAGGCCTCAAGGTTTGATATAAATAGTAGTCCCCAATCATTAAAGCCTACTAATGTGTTAGTAAAATCATTGCAAGGTTTTTAGACCTCACCAGATGACTTGAGTAGGAAGATTAGGGAGTTGGTGAAGAATTTCAATGATTGGGGTAACACATTGTTATCTGATATAATTGATGAGCAGGGGAAAATCAGGTCATTTCAACAATGGTAGGCTCAAGCAAGTGAGGCCATCAATGATCAAATCAATTCAATTTGTGATGACTCAGACTATGATTTGTTGGTGAGCTGTATGGACAAAATCATTAGTACCAGCTCATTTTTGGAATCTTTTGAAAGGGATGCGAATCAGGTAGCAGTAAAATACACACCTTATAATACCAAGGTGGATGAGGTAATTAATTTTGACTGGCCGACTAATGATGAGTACCAGAATTGGGTAACTAAATATTTGACCGAGGAGGAGTAAAATTAGTGAACTACTAATAGGTGGCATATCAAATGTTGCAGTTGCAACGTTTCTAGTTTTGTGTTGACAGCTTTCTCGGTGTGGTTTTCTTGTGGTTTTTTGCATCAACGTTCCTCAACTGATATGATGAACAAGAATATTTTTAAGGTGGTGGTTGTTGTAACAAATTTTGGAATATCAACAGGTGCTCCAATTGACTGGTGACAGGTGTACTTTCTGGCCTGGTGCTTGTTTGCTCCTTCATTTTCTATAAGGACTTCAAGGCTAGAAGTACGGGTTAGCAAGTTAGATAATTTTTATCGAGTGTAGTTGAAGTTGTAGAGCGAATTGTAAAGTCCGATGGTTTTAGAGAAATGCAATTTAGGTTTTGAGTCATTCTGTAACATGTTTTGAGTTCATAGAGATTTAATGTTGTATAACAGTACTAGCATTTGAGTTGAAATGAAAATTCGAGCTCATGTCTCTCCATTATACATGCATATCTAAACTTTGAATGAAATAACTAAGGGTTGTTTTATCCATCTCACAATTATGGTGTGTATGATTCTATTTTAGCTTTAATTCAAGGAATTAATCAAAATGCTTGAATGGGATTATAGGCGGATATGTGTTGTATAAAGATTTGATAAGTAGTCCTGGGTTAGAATGCATACTGATGAAATTGTAATGCAATATTGTCAGGAGATCTTATATGTGATGTATTAAATCAAGTATAAACCCTCTAGATGCTTAAGTGACTCCTGCAATGGATATGGCACTGATCTAAGTTGTAATTATTAGTGTAGTTTAGTATTTGTTTGTCTTTGCCTACAGCTTGCTACAAATTGCAAATCATTGACTATCTTATACAATGGATTGTGTTTAGTTATCTCATGCTCTAGATAGTTGATATTTTCTATGAACAACCAATTCTAGTTGATATTATCTTATCGTGTTGAGCTATTAAGTGAGATCATCTGTTATTGTTAATGTTGTTTATAATAATGGTGCAGAGGTTGTAAACACATTAAGGGATCACCTTCCCAGATCTTGCAGAGCCCAAAGTGTAGGAGGCTTTTAAATTCCTCCTCAGTTGGTCCAGGTCCTTCGAGCTGCCTTCGAATTGGCAATTCCATAGGTAGATTAGAAGACAAACCTGGTTACATTGTAAAAAGAACCAACATACACATCAACCACTAAACAACCACCTCTACAACTGACTTTTTAATCTTTTATGATCACATGAAACATAAAACACACTAATTTCAAGGTTGTTAACATCACTATTGCAATGTTTTAATTTTTTGACCTTTCAAACATTAAAAAATACATCATTAAATTAATTATGTAATGGCATAAAAATTAAAAACATCATGAATTAATTATGTAACCACATAAGTCAAATATAATTCTATCAAGAAATTAATATCAAATAGATAATATAATCGCATAACTTATACATTTCAATATCATTGATCTTCTTCTTCATCCAACTCTTTGTCTGTATCATCCGATCCAGATTCGACATTGTAAGGATTGGTCATATCATCATCATCATCGATATCAGTTTAGATAATGTCATCATCCACACGGATGTCATCTTCATGAACATTAACTCCTACATCATCATCATCTAGTTCCTCCTCTTTGATATCTTCGTCGGGGACATCATCAACTAACCGTTGATCCTGAACATCATCTTCTATTTCTTCGGTATCTTCTTCTTCCACCACATTATACTTTACCAGCCTTCCTCTTGGATCATGTCTAACAACAAATGACCAGCCCAGTTTACCTGGAACCTCTGAGTAAAATACCTGCTCACATTGGCTTGGAAGAACATGTAGGGCTCATCTCCAACTCGCTTGATCAACCTTGTATTAACCATGGTAAATCCATTGTTATCATGTTCAATATGAGTTCTCTCAGATCATTTTCATTCAATCGTAGCCTATACCATAGGACAATGAACATAATTAATTTGAAGGACTTAAAGTCACACTCAAGTATATCATCAAAAATCTCATAGTATCGATTTTCTGAGACTTCTGGATGTATGTCGCTTCTAGATGAAACATTAGTCACCTGAAAGACTGTAGTTATACCAGAATCACAGGTTTTCTTCATGTCATCCAACATTTTGATTCAAAATTTACAACCATTGCACCACATATCCTTGTGGTGTTTCACCTACAATATGTCAAACATGTAAAAAATTATTGCAATATAGATGGGTTGATAAACATATTTATTCTTGGCCAAATGTATGCAAGAAAACAATTCTCAACATATATATACATCAATATAATTGAAAATAATTAAATAATATGAATTTGATTAATATATTTATACGTACTGTTTATCTCTTAAACCATATGCTAAATCAATTTCCTTTGTGTAACATTGGAATCTACCACATTACGATGAGCTTCTTTAACCAATGAAGCCACACCTTCCCATGTTAATCGCAGCAGTTGTTGACATTGTTCAATCCATACCGTCATCCAATCAAGATTTTTTGCGACGTACAAATGTAGTGCATCGCACTCTCGACCAACTGTATAAAAAATAAATTGAAATTCACAAATGGCGTATAATTAGTTAAATACCACAGTATACGACCTTAATTTATAATTGATGTATATTGAAGATTAAAAATTAAATAAGTACAATATACATAAAAACCATATGTAAAATTTATTCCAATTAATCTCCATGACCATCTTATAATTACCTCTCACTTTCCTCAATCTACCTTTCCCCATCGGGTACTCCCCTTCAAATTTGTTAATGGAGTTGGGATCCCAAATGCGATCTACATAGATCTTTGTTGCAAACTTAGGAAGATATTCACTAATGTACACCATGGTCTGGTATACTATATATCCTCACCTTAGAACCCACTCGGATGGTAATAACTGCAACCAAAGCCTTCAAAATTTCCTGAAGTGCCTCTCAACCATCCCATTGATAGCACGTGTCTGAGGGTCCACACAATTCAATCTCAACGATGTATGAGGGTAGTGTTCTTGTGCATTGAAAATGTTGAGAAGGTAGACACTTTTTCATTTCACACATTAGGCGAGGAATTTTTCTCTTCCAATAATTTATATCTTCTTTATGGATTTCATTAGATGACAGCCATCTACAAGTGATTCAAGGCGAAAATATATTAATGAGATTTAACAAAAATATACAGTATATTACATAAAAATTAAAACAAATAGAAATTATAAGATGTATACAACGAATTGAACAAATCTCATTACTTACCTCATGTATTTTCCAAGATCATATATAACTTGCTTAACATTGTTGTCAAAGTTGTCTGGGAGAGATAGAGGTAGAACGTACTGCAACAATTATAAAATGATCTTTTCATTATTTTTCCAAAAGTAGTAAACACAATACATTGAAAAGTACATGCATTATACAAGTGTATATAATATACGAGAATAATTACCTTAATGAAGATATGCCAATCATGCATTTTTCATCCCTTACTAAATTCACCTTTCTTTGTTATTATATTATTGTTTATGTTCACAACAAATCCTATGAAGTCCCGATTTTAGGTATGACTTCTTTTATAGCATTGCTTTGTTGCTTCATTAATAACCAAGAAAGGGAAATTATATTAATTTGGTCTCCATGCTATTTAATTGAATGGAATTTTTCGTTGCATGATTGGCTTCTTGAATGTCACTACAAATTTTGACAATTTTTTCTTTGTCATGCCTTCCATCCAATATTTTCCATAACTTTTTTGTTATATTCTTTATGATATGCATTGTATCAAACAAATGCACAATTTGTAACTTCTCATAGTAGGGCAACCTACTAAATTGTCTGGGATAACTTTTCAGTCCCTATGGAAGCCGGCCATTAATGCCTTGATGACCTTCATGAAGCATATAAGTTAAACAAATTAACAACGACAATCATTGTCAATTACAACATGAGTAAACACAACACAATATAAAAATATAAATTCAAAACATATCATATATGATAGATAAACAATTTTATCCGATGTATAACCTTGACGATTAATTCTATTATATTCCAACTTCCATAGGCAAGGTGTCATTCTTCATGGTTTTGATGTAGTCTCCTCTTTCCCATTGAAAATATGTTTTTTAGTAGTTTGATACCCCATAGTGATTTCTCACGGAGGAAAGTTCCACTCATCAAACATGCTGCTTTCTAAACTTGTTTGATGACAAGATTTCATCTTTGGACCACAAATTGGACGTACAGAATTTTTCCCTTTGTTTGAAGACTTGCAAGATCATATATAATTGGATTAAATATGTCAATTTTTTAATTATATATAATGAATGAATTATTTTAAAGAAACATGCATGATATCTACTTCATCAAATTAAATATTGTTAAAGAAGTCTTGATCGAACGTTATAACATACCACAAAAATGTGTTAGCCCTGGGGCATCATGAATTGTCCATACAAGCATTGCATGGAATTGAAATTTTCTTTGTCCTATTGGTCTAGAGACGTCATACATAGTGACTCCATTCCATAACTTTAGTAACTCGTCAATAAGAGGCTCGATATATACATTCATATCTTTAACTTGGTACTTACCTAGCTGAATGACCATAAACATTACATAATTATTATAACCATTTTACTGCAATATATATAAATTAATGTACATGACTATTGAATGAAAAAAATATAAGTCATTATGCAACAAATAAGACAAATGAGATGCTACAATGTTAAATAAAATTGATGTAAACAAATACCTAGAACAATCATTGACAACATTATGTGCTCCATCTTTATTGACATCCATGGAGGAATGTTATTGTTGATAACAAAAACATGCCACACTGAGTAAATAGATCTCAAATCTCCAAATGGATTGACACTGTCCGCTCCCAATGAAAGCCTGAGATTACAAGGTTCTTCTTTAAAGTGTGAACATTTTTCCTCCATTTCCCTAAATGTAGAACCATCTGCAAGCATTCGAAGAATGTCATCTCCACTTCTATTCCGTGCATGGTAATCCATAAATTGCGCTAAGCTTTCACACCTAAATAATCATTGCATATGTGGAATAATGGGAATATAATGAAGAACCTTGCAAGGCACCTTTTTTGTTAGTTGATCTATTTGATATCTACTGATATGACATTTTGGGCATTCTGTTGCAAATTCCTGTTGTTTATGATATATAATATGATCATTGGGACATGCATCTATTGCTTGATACTCCATTCTGATATCTTTCATAATGACACATAAATCTCGATATGAACGAGGTAAAATATTTGATGGTGGTAACAAAAATTCACCAAGCAATCTACAACAAAAAATAATTTGTTCATATAAAGAATATTAATGGTACATATTTCATCCTTTATTTACTAGTGATGAACTAACAACAATTAAAATAGATGAAAAAAGATGACATATATGACATACCTTAACATCTGTGAGATTTCTATGTTTGATAAACCATTCATAACCTTCAAGTTCAATAGCAACAATACAACGAAGAGTTGTTTGGGAGCCTTCATAAAGGGGCTCATTATGCCTTCTCAAGTACAGGAAAATCATGAACATCATCAAAGTCATCATGATTAGCTCTGCCACTAAATGTGTCATGGATCAATGTATTCGTACCATCATCTTCAACTGTGTTTTTTGGTGCATGATCATCTTCTTCGATAGGATCATTAACTTTATCTTCAATATTCACAACTCCATGTTCGTCCTCTTGCAAAACCACATTCTTCAAGCCATGATAATCCATATCATCTTCCCTAGGGTGCCCCACCTTTATAATAATGATAGACACAAATAAACCATAATCACGATCAAGTGATTATATATATATATATAAATGTTAAAAGCGATATAAACATTTACAAATTCAATCAATATAAATACATATGAACAGCTTACCAATGGATGATAATCATGCCCCCTTTCAACATGACCATGTTGCCTACAATGTTTCTCAACTATTGTGATTAGAAGTCATTTTGTCTTTAAGCCCTTGCAATTATTGCAAGGACAATAAAATTTCCCATCACCCTTTCTTTTCAATCTAGCCCACAATCTATCAAGTGTGTCTTCATTTTGTTCTGGACTAATATTATCTGACATGATTTTTCTTTACCAAGCTTGACTATTTAGATCTTCAAAAAATATCAAACTCACACTCCAATAATTTTTATTCATAGACAGGTAACATAGTCTAATAATTCCGATATTTTACACTAAAAAATTTGGCATGCAACCACCCCTGCAAAAGAGAAGATAGTATGAAGTTAATGACCCCAAAAAACACTTTACAATGCTAATTCCAAAACTTATTAAATTCTGATTTTACTATGATTACCAACCGTTAAGACTCCTAAAATCATAATATTGAACTTGATTGCAAACTTCCTACAACGATGGAGGTAGCGAGCTAGTAAGAGCAAGTGACCCATTCCTAAGGAGAAACAAGTCAGAATCATCATTGCTAATGTCAATACAGATTTATCCTTTTAGTTAAAGATGCAATGTGTCACTTATTATGATGACCTTATCCCTAGGGACCTCAACATTGAGAGAGCCCTAATAAAAACTAACAGAAACATTGGTAAGAGCATGATTAGGGTACAAACCCTAGGCCTTCGTAGAAACATAAACAATAACTATAGCGGATTAGTGAGGTTGCAATACCAAAAAGATTGAGACATTGTAGGTAATAACAAAATCTTGCAATCTAAAGATTGTAGCCAATAACAAGCACACTATGTAGCTTAGTGACATTTGTAAATGCAATATATGTAAGAAGAATGACAGTCACTTGAGATGTGACAATCAAAGAAAGGCAGGTGACAAGATAATAAAGCTCAAACCTTGCATAGTAAAGTGGAGATTTTTAGCAGTGAGTTTCCTTACCCCCTTGCTGCTTAAGGGTTTTTCAAATGCTTTTGGTAGTGTTAGACAAGGAAAATGCAATCAGGGAATGACTTTCCAAATGAAGTAACAGTGGTAATCATAGGTTCAACATTTCTTCTTAGCCATTAATGTATAATGGAGGTAGTGGATTGCATGTTTGAGCAGTGTTTTGAGACTCATCAAAGATGGGAGAATAGTGAATAATACCTTGTGGACTGTGAAGTAGTGTCAATAAGGTTGAAGGATCTTAAGAACTACAATACCATGAAACAATGAGTCCCTTGTAGTAAGTAGGCAGTCTATAGGGCATAGTTTGATTTTATAGAAGGATTCTCATGAAAGGAATCTTCAAGTGATAGTGAGTGAGCTTTTGAGATTGCAGCTGAGGGTGCAATACCCAGTCTTAAAGGAAGTTAGCAAAGTAGTAAATGTGAAAATCAAATCCTACACAACAAACAATTCACAATGTTATCTTGCATAATGCCTTGAGTTTGAAGACAAAAATCTTATTGTATCTTCATGATGAAAGTGGTGACCTTAATGGTCAATCACTGGCAACCATGATTTTAAAACATGTTATTGTGCTTATGGAGGCAACATTTTAAGCAAGGCAGTGAGTGGTGGTTTGGAAACAATGGCAGGTATGAAGGACTTGCTTTATATGCATACTATGCAGTCTAGCTTAAGACACTGTTCTTAGAAGAGATTGAAGGTGGATTATGGAACTCAAGGGTTACCATGAAAAGGATTAAAGCAAAGACTGAGATCTATTTAAAAGCCACGGTCATGAAGATATTAAAGATGTCACATGCAAAACCCTAGTAGCTGGAGTAATGAATACAGTGCCAAAAGGATAGTGTGTTGGGGAAGATTTAGGAGATCTCCACATTATCTAATTAGGGAAATACATCATTTATTTATTTTTTTAATTAAAAGAAATCATTCTAAACCCTATATAGGATACATTGATACTTCAAAATCCTCTGAAGGAATTTGAGATTATGCAAATATATGTCAAGTAACATTCATAAGGTTTAGAAAATCTTGATCGCTCTCTAGAATAGCCCATTAAACATGGGTTGTGCTTGAATGCACTACATAATTTATATAACACAACCAGTCTGCATATCAACCAGAGTTATAGGCTCTTTATTGTAGCAAGAGGTAATCACTTTTCGATCATGCTATAATTACATCCTAACCTGTTAAACTTGAGACAACCTAAATGCACCCAAGGATGATTGACACCTACATTATATGAGTGCCTCAATTTCTATCACAACATAGCCACATTAAACTTGGGTCACACATGAATGCATCCTGTACTTGTTATAGAACAACTGTGCCACATGACCAATAGAGTTATGGATCACATAATTACAGTCACAAGAATTTATTCCTTGGTTGTGATCTTATAGTGATTCCACACAACAAAATCTGGACATGAAATTCTCAAAACCCTAAAGCTCTAAAAATGAAATCTGATGAGATATTGCTTTAAAATATGATTTTCAAACTTGGAACTACAAATCTGACTTCACAACTAAATTATGCAAAAAGACAATGACTACCCTCAACCTGGCGATATCTTCTTGAATTTTTTCTAATTTTTCCCAAGAAAATCGTCCTTAGTTCTCCACAAACTGTCTCAAGTAGAGCAAAACACTATCACAATAAATCAAGCGCGAACTCACTTTTCTTTATGTCGGCCACAATTTTATTTTTTTCTATTTTTCATGTTTGTTAAAAATTCGACAAAAAATGATAGCTAACATTTCTACGAACCCCAGGTTCGTCAAAATTTCGATAAACGTCGGGGATAAACTTTCAAAAAATTGAAAATGACATCAAATTTTACAAGCACCTGACAATACATCAAATTATACATATTTTGTTGGACAATTTCGTCAGATTTTGTAGTCAAATGAGTTAGTGTCACAAAATTGTCTTTTACAATCATTTATTCCCTGTGCAGTACTAATATCTTAGTAGTTATACAATCAAGGTGTAACAAACTGAATGGAAAATATGAAGAATTGGACCAAGGCCATAGCGGATTGGTTCCATTGAGTAATGTATAATGGCAACATGGGTATCTGTCACGCTGCCCAGATGTTCAACAAGTTTCGGGACTTACAAAAGCAACTAGAGGCCAAGGTGAAAATGTGCATCAGGTTCACTGAGCTGTATAGGATTGTGTATCCTAAGTTCGAGAGCATTCTCAAGCTTTCTGAGAAAACTTTGGAAAAGGAGTTAGGGCTCATAAAAGATTATCATTGGCTTGTGGAAACCTAGCAGATGGGTCTGGATCACAAAAGGGAAGTCCTAAAAAGGCTCTTGCATGAAGTTGAGCGTGACCTTGAATGGGTTACAGAGCACTGGGTTGACAATGAAGATTACTTAAAAATGATGACAGACTATGGCATGCCCGCCCTAGAGCTAGATCCAGAGAAAATTAAGCCATTCTTTCATTAAAAGATGGAAAAAGGGGTTATAGACACACTGTCACTAGATTTCATGGACTTTGCGGAAAGAGCTTTCACTCAATCCAAGCAGGTCATCAAAGCCATTCCCAAATGCACCAAACACTGGGAACAAATCACTAAAAGATTCAAGAAGTTGACTTTTCAAATCCTCCAATCTAACATCATGGAATGGGAAAAGCTCCAGGCTCTGATGGGAAAAATTTTCAAGTATGCCACCCTCCAGAAAAATGTAGGAAAACCAGTCATTGATGATGAATATTTGATAGTGTAGTTGAAAAGGAGGGCAGACACTAAAGTACAAAACTACTACAGTGCCAGGGTCACTAGAGGACAAAATAGGGAAAAGACAAAAATGTATTTTATATTGTTATATTTTGGGGGTAGGTGAAACCCTAATGTAAAATGAATCTTCCACACAATGAAAGTAAATATTGGCGATTCATTTCCCTTTTGGAAAACTATAAATAGGGGTCTCCTCTCATTTTAAAAGAGAGAGTTGAGTTGCGTAAAGACATGCTACAAAAATTTAATGATAATTGCATTGTTTTGATGGGTTCTTGTGTTTCTTCACATGTGTGCATGATTTTTCTCCTCAATATTAGATTTTAGCCTTGTTATTTTATTTCCAAGTTTCTTTAGTTGTTAGTGTTATGTTGCTCTTTAATGGTGAAGAATGTTATGGTGTGGATGCCTCCCTTGTTCATACTTTTTTGTTGTTTATTGATGATGAACAACAGTGTAAAGTTGGTTTGAACATTACTTTATTGTTGCACTTAAAATTCATTTGTTATTCATGCTTCATGGTGGATGGATAGCTGAAAATCTGCAAACCTTAGAAGATTGCACTAGTTTCATGAGACCGTAGGCTGTTTTGGTTAAGTGGAGCTTAGTTTTAGGAATGTTGTCCATTGTAGCATCCTCCATTATTACTGTTCAAAATTAGTTGTAGGTCTAGGAAACTCTCTATCCCTTTTCCCTTTTAAATTTTCTTTAAAAATTAGAGTTGAAGTAAAGTTATAGCATCATTGTAAAGCCAAATCTAATGATAAACATGGAGTTTTAGACTGTTGTTTTGAACTTGTAGCAATTGCACTTCATTTCTAGAATTCCACAAAACTTCATTTGAAGACCCAATTCCCTCCAAGCTTATTCAACCATAAATTCCCTTTGTGATTACTAGCAAATCACATCAATCAACTGAGCTATTTTTTCAAGTCATGACCTGACACCCGAGAGACCTTAGGGTGATTGTTTGAAACCTAGTTGTAGATTTTCACCTTTCAAGAGACGTAGTGCACTTGTGTGTTGTCTGTGTTGAGAAAGTGCAAAAACACCCATCAATAGAACTGGTGCTAGGAGTACCTCTTAGCTAAGCTAGATTTAATTGGTTCCTTCTCCCCTCAAAGGTTTCATAGAGTACTTTGATCCATACTAGACAAAGGAGAGTTCCAAGAGCTCAAGACCCCTACCAAGGCTAAGAGAGCCAAGATAGAGGAAGCATCTACTTCAGCCCCATCTGGTCGACCTCCATCCCCTCCATCTCCTTCCATTCATTCCCTCCACTCTTCCCCTTCACTTCTGATAGCATCTCCTTCTCCCCATCTATCCCAAACTACCTTTCCACCCTTCACCTTCCACAACTAAGGCGTTTCCCTGGTCGCAACACTTCACTTCCAAGGAATTGTCCTAACTACTACTGATCTTTTGCAGCCCCAAGCTACTATAGCATAGCCATCATAGCCTCTGCCTCCCATCATGGCTTGGCTAGGTAATAACCTATCCCTGTTCTCCTTTAATGATTATCATGACATGCCAAAGAATTTGGAAGGATTTTGCACTAAATTCCACCCACGTGATCCATAAAGGACAAAAAAAGAACACATCAAGATCTTCCAAACATCCCTGAAGGCTATGCAAATAGAACATGAAGACATCGCTTGTAGGCTATTCCCTTACTTTTTGGGGGAAGAGGAATTTTATTGGTACATCCATCTACCAACGAGATCCACTACCACTTGGGATCAATTGAAGGACACATTCTTGTAGAAGTTCAAGATCCTAGTTAGTCCCTCTGAGTTATACTAGCAATTCATGTCCATTCGGAGGGAAGTCAATGAGCCTATTAGTTCCTTCAATGACTGGTTCCATCGAGCTTACATGAAGTTGCAGCTACTCTACATGGTTGATGATGCCTCCACTCATTTGGTGTACTATGTTGCCTTGGATAATCTTACGTCCGCACTACTAAAGAGAATGTGCTTGCCACCTACTAGGTTGGTGGATGCGTATGTAGAAGCAGTCACAACAAGCACTTACTTGGGGTAGTATATCGCGGGTATGTTTCCCTCTTTAGGACCAATTTCCCATCCAACTTAGATCCAAGGGCTCAACCATGCCCTAGCTCATTAGACACCAATGTTGAATCAAGTTCTGTAGTTGCCAATAGTGCCTCATCTAGGGCAACCATTAAATCGGACACCTCCCATGCCCCATTACTTGCAACCTCAACAACAATAGACTTACACTCAACAACCAAAGGTGCCCTCATATCTACAAAATTTGGAATTCCCACTGGCTCAGTAGAACCAACCCGTGACTCAACCAGTTTTCCTTTAGAACTCAACTCCACCATAGAGTAATACGGAGAAGGATTGAATTGATGAGATAACAGAACTAGTGAAGAAGTTGTCTACTAAAATGACACATTTGAGGAACCAAAATACCCAACTTCAAGCTTCCCAAAGAAGCATTCAAGTCAACCTCAACCGAGATAGCTGTGATACAAGTACCTCCTCTGAATAGAACTATGAGAGAGGCCAAAATTTAGGTCAAAGCTTTGAGAGAAGGCCTTCACAAAGACATAATCATGCATGGAACACAAGGCCGAATAATGGGGACATCCCCACACCTCTTGATCAACCGAATAATACTGACAAGGCAACAAGCGGTGTTTATTTGGTAGAGGCAGCCTTATCCAGATGGTGTCGGATTCACAAAACGAACAAGCATTCTGAATTGGATTATCTAGAATTCCAAACTACAGTAGAAATTTTCCAAGTGGAAGTTTAGAATGTCATTGATGGTACTGGATGCAGAGACCTAACTCTATCTAAACCATATGATTCCCCAGTATTGGTGGTTAATCAAGCTCCTTTCTCACAAGGTGAAAGCAATGTACTTGAGAAGGAGACCGTTGCCCCGAAGAATGAAGAAGTAAAAGAGGTAAGCAATGAAAGCCCATTATCCCATTTCTTTGATTCAATAGATAATGGTCCAGTAGATGAGGAAGAGTCGCGTGAGGATGAAGTTCAAATGTTTCATCAAAGGGAAACCCCTTATAAGTTGAGAAATAGGCAAGTAGGTGGTCCTTTCATGACCTCTACTCCTCCCAACAATTTTAGCACACCACCTGACCCTAATGCCAACAATAATCTGAGCCACCCTCATGTTCCTACCCAGTATTTCAATAGGAATAGGCAACCGAACCAAACCCAAAGTTAGCCCACTGGTTCTTCTCAAGATAGATCTTTTGAAGCAGAAGTTGAACAAATGGGGGAATATGTAGAAGAGAAATTCAAGAAGGTTAAGTTGAGTCTATCAAATTTCAAATTACTTAGAGTCCCGACAGTCAGAAATTCCTTCTTTAGGATACTTAATGGGACTACTTCATCCAAGACAACTCAAGAATCGCCTGCCAAGGTGATTTCCTTTGACACCTCACAAAATGAGCCTATAATCAAGGAAATCCTAGGAAAGAAACCAGATCAACCTCCACACCAACAAGTGAACAAACAACCCACCAAACAACAAAGTCAATCTCAAGCCAGGGACAAAAATGATAAGGATAAAGCTCAAGTAGCACAAGTCGATGTCTCAATGGGGCTATTCCAAGGGAAGTTGGAGACTCCTCCCTTCCTGACAACAATTAGAATCTTTGGAAAGAATCTGCACAACTATTTGCTTGATTCAGGAGCCTCAGCCAATGTCATCCCATTGGTAGTATGCAAGGCTCTAGGAATAACTCCAACTCCCTCCTGGCAGAAGGTGACTCAACTAGACAAGACAAAGATCAACATAGTTGGAGAAATTAATAGGATACCCATGTAGATTACCACTAATATGAGGGTGGAACATGTGATTGACATTAAAAATTTTGATATTCCTAACACATATGGCATCATACTAGGAAGATATTTCACCTGGTCCTTGAATGGAAATGCAGCGACAAACTATTCCCATCTTTGGCTATCATGGAAGGGGCTGCCTAACCAGATCCGCATTGATTGGGAGCCTCGTATGATGTTCATAATCACAGAGTACAACAATACGAATGAGGTTTTTTTTGCTAAAATGGAATTAGGAAATTATTTCCTTGTGGCCTATCAGGATGAAGAGGGGTTCCAAGAAGAAGAAGTGGCCGAAGAGGTCCTTGTATTATGCAGTGCTCCTACCAACCTAACCCATGCACCTGAGAGTACAGAGTTGTTGGTTGAATCCAATAAAGAATAATCCTATGAGGATGGTAATCTTGGATTGTTGGATGGATTCCAAGAATTTATGCAAAAATGTGTGCAAGATCAACTTAGCCTAGGAGCTAGAATGGATTTTCAGGAACTGTTACTGCCAAGCTGGTGCAAGGTACATAATTTTTCCCACTCAAAATTTGAATGCTGCCTATGTAAAACAGTAGTTGAACATATCAAGGGACAAGTCACCCCAAAGGGGAGGTTCCAAATAGAACAACCAGATCAAAGCCAGTCTGAATCCATGCCACCACTCGGAGATACGGAAGTAGAAGCACAACTAGGGAAAGAGGCACGTCCAACCAACTTCGAGGTTGGAGATTCTTTGAAGTTTTGGATGTTACGCTTTGACAGGTCCAAATCCAAACAACGAGTGAGGGATGGCTTCGAACTCATCGGTCCCACGAGTAAGATGTATTTTTCTGCCCACATACTTCAATTTTATTGTACCAATAACGTAGCATAGTACGAAGCATTGGTTCATGGACTTTTAATGGCATTGAGAAAGAAAGTCAAAATTCTCCATGTCTTCGGTGATTCTGAGCTAGTAGTGAAACAAGTCAGGAAGCTCTACTCTTGTCGTGATAGAAGACTAGAAAACTATAGGCACAGAGTATGGGATCTCATAGAAGGCTTAGATGCATTCAATATTCAACTTGTCCCACATTCTAAAAATCATACTACCAATGCATTAGCCCAAGAAGCTAGCACCCTTTAGCCCCTCTCTTTAACTGGGTTGAAGAAGTTCATTGTAGAGATCACCTCCACGCCGTCGGTGCCCAACAATGTTACTAACTTCTAGGTCTTTAATGATGATAAGCGCATCCTTTATTTCATCACTAGTTCTGATGTGTTCGCAACTCAAATAATTGATGAAGCAAAGCCCAAAGAAGTTGAATTAGACATGGAGGGGGTAATTAACCTAAAAAAAAATGATTACACGAGGTATGGTTCAGCTGGAGTGAATATTTGATTTGGATCAGATAAGGGATTAGGATCAACACACCAAGGACTCAATTAGCAATCAATGTGATGCTCATAACCTAAGTACAACTGAAGAAATCAAGAACGTGTTCATTGGTAAAGTGTGCACAAAAAACGAAAGAAGGGGGATCATTAATTCCTTGCGCACGTACCATGATGTGATTGCTTGGAGCTATGAAGATCTGAAAACATATGATACTTCAATTATCACTCACACCATTCCCCTCAAGCTTAATGTAAGGCCTTTTCAGCATTTTCAATGCCCAATCAATGGATTGTTGGAGCCTATTATCTTCAAAGAATTTCAAAAGTTGTTGTCAGCTAAAATTATCCTTCCAGTCATTCACTCCACTTGGGTGGAAAATTTGGTTCCAGTCAAGAAAAATAATGTAGAAATTAGATTGTGCATAGATTTCTGGAACTTAAATAGAGCTTTTGAGAAGGACAACTACCCAGTACCATCATTGGATGAGGTATTGCAAATAGTCAATGGATCTCATATGATATCCTTTTTGGACGAATACTCAGGATATAACCAGGTGATGGTGTAGTATGAAGATAGACATAAAATGACTTTCACCACAAAATGGGGAACATTCGCATATAGAAGAATGTCATTTGGATTAATCAATGTTGGTGCCATATTTCAGTGTGCAATGGATATTGTCTTCAAAAACCTCATTAGAAAATGCATCATCATATACATGGATGACTTCACCGTATTTTCTAAGAAAAGAGGGGACCACGTCTCTTATTTGTGCAAGGTCTTCTAGAAATGCAGAGTTTGGCATTTCACTAAACCTGAAGAAGTGCATCTTTGAGGTGATTGAAGGAAAGATGCTAGGACACATGATCTCAGAAAAGGGGATTTCAATTTATTTGAAACACATCCAAGCTATATTAAAAATTTAGCTTCTAGATAGCAAGAAGGAAATGAAATCTTTCTTCGAAAAGATCAACTTTGTCAGAAAGCTCATCATGGGTTTTGATGAAATCGTCAAGCCATTGAATGTCATGCTTAAGCAAGATGGTAAAGTGGAATGGACACCAGAGGCCAAGCAGGCCTTTGAAGAAATCAAGAAAGCAATTGTGGATGCACTAGTGCTAGTTAGTTTGGACTATCTGAAGTCGTTTTATATTTTACTCGTTTGCTTCAGACCATTCCTATGCTAGCATGCTAACCTAGAAAGATGATGAAGGGAATGAGCACCCCATTGCATTTATAAGTGCTCCACTGAAAGATGTTGAATTATGTTATCATAACATTGAAAAACAAGCCTATTCCTTGGTTAGAGGAGTCAAGAAGTTTCGACACTATATCTTGAGGAACAAGGTATTTGTAATCATCCCAGATCTAGTTGTCAAGACCCTACTAATGCAGAATGAGTTAGGAGAAAGAAGAGAAAAATGGGTCACACTATTACAAGAATACGACATGGAGATTCAACCCATCAAGCTAGTTTGAGGGAAGGACCTCACCCATACAATGGTAGAAACTAGACCTAAGCTTACAGTACAACAGTACTAGTTGGAGGATGTCTCCCTAGGTGAATGGTATGATGGCATTGTTTACTATTTACTGAACAACAAGTTCCTATCACGACTGCAAGGAGTGAAAAAATGTGCATTGAGACTGAAGAGTAGCAGCTATTTGCTACAGGGATTAATACTGTATAAGAGAAAGCTTGAAGGGATCTATCTTAAATGCCTTAGAAAAGAAGAAGTAGCTATGGTCCTGAAAGAGCTTCATGACAAATTCGGCACTGGTCATAGATCTGTCCTTTTGAATACTCACCAAATATTGTGTCCTAAGTATTACTGGTTGACGTTGTTTAAGGATGCACATAACCACATTAAATCTTGCCACATTTTTCAAACTGCTACTACTAGAGAAAGGACTGTTGTTGTCCCCTTGCAACCAATCCTAGAGGTAAGACCATTCGCTCAGTGGGGAATCGACTTCATTGGTCTGGTAAGCCCATCATCCTTTGTAGGCCATAGGTGCATTTTGAACGCTTCTTATTATTGCACTAGATGGAAAAAAGTAATAACATGTAGGAAATGCACCACTGAATTTGTTGCAAATTTTCTAGAAAGTTTTATCTTGAATCACTTCGGTTGCCCATTTTCCCTTATGTGTGATAATGGCCCTACCTTTTCATACCTTAAGTTTTCTAGTTGGGCCTTCGATTACGGGATTGCACTCAAATTCTCATCTAACTATTACCCTTAGGGAAATGGCCTAGCTAAGTCAACAAACAAAAATCTGCTAACTGTAATCAAGAAATTGCTTGACAAGAATCCCAAAGACTGGCACATCCAGCTGTGTTTTTCCCTTTGGGAAGATCGTACATGCCATAAGGCTGCCCTGGGGAATTCCCCATTTCATCTCGTTTATGGCCTAGAGCATATCTTCCCTGTTCACCTCAAGATCCCCATGCTCCAATTTATCAACATATATTATGAGGAAGGAGACGACCAAGAGGCCCGTCTGGCTGAGTTGTTGCATTTAGAAGAAGTCTGTGACTAGGCAATAGAAAATTTCACCAAACAATAGGGCATGGTCAAAAGATGGTTTGATCACCGAGCCAAAATAAAGGCCTTCAAGATTGTTGACTTAGTCCTCTGTTGGGACAATGCCCATGAAAAGAAAGGGGGACATGACAAATTCAACAAGCTTTGGCTTGGCCCCTTTCATATTTTAGAAATTCTAGGAGATAATTCCTTTTGCCTCAAGGCACCTAAGCTTCTCAAGCTCACTCTTTGTATATAATTGTATATAGGTTAGCTTAGGTTCTTTTTCTTTGTTGCTTCACTTTCGCCTCACATTCGTTCGCTTTCTCGGTGTGTTTTAATGAGGGTGTCTCTCTATTTTGATGCAGTGGCCATGCTTGGTTCATCAAAGGGCCCCACTTTGCTGCCTACTCCTATTTGTTCTTTGGATAAGTCTTCATCTGATACTATTGATTTTTGACTGCTCCTGTGAGGCAGGTTTCCTTACTTGAACTCTGAATTCACCTAGGACAAAACCCTTATTTGAATCTCCTCACATTTGTCTCAAATAACGCACATGAACACATCTTAAATATTTATGATGGGCTATATGATAGTCGTTATGAGGTTTCGGCAAGTGAACAATCCAAAGTCAACTCCAGTGACCACTATGATTCCAAACCCACTGTAAGCTTCAATGCTTATGTAGTTGAGAAAAAGAAAAGAGTATCAAAAGAAAATATCAAAAGAAAAAATAAAAGAAAATGATGAAACAAGCAACTGTGTGGGTGTGCGAACAACTCTATCAGGGCTATGGATGCCTGGCTGGCAATAGAGCAATGTTCGTGGGGTTATAGCAACAACTCCATTAGGGCTATGGACGTCTGATTGGCAGTGGAGCAATGTCCAGGTTACTTTTGGGGTTAGATAATTTATGTAGCTTGCCTTGACTAATTGACTGTTGTTTGTATGGTCTCTGAAGAAAGGAAATGAACTCATTAACACACATTTCTGAGATACCCTATGACTCAATTAAATTAAGGATTCCATCTTCCTTTGAGTTCCTAGTTTGCTTATGGAAGCTAGCTTCTGGTCAGCGAAACTAGAGATTCAGGGTTCTGGATAAATCCTTACCCTTAGAATGCTTAAGAGCATTCTCCCAGTAGAGCAACCATTTTTTGTACATATGGCACACACACCCTGTTTGGAACGGGGACCCCCTCTTTCCTCTCACTTTTGGGTCGCTTTTACCTTTGCCTCATTTTGTGTGCCCCTAAATTCAAGATTAAAGTGGTCAGGAACATCAAATTCATCATTCCTCAGTTGACCAAATCCATTCCCCCAAAAATTCCCTAAGTCTTTGGCTTTTGCAGGCCATTCCATGCGAACTTCCCTTAGTCTGTTGCCTTGGCGTCCTCTGGGCCCTGTGGGTTTGCAGTTGGAGGTTTCCCTCTACGTCTTGCTGCTATCCCATCACCATCCCTCCAATGTCCAACATTGGAAATCCGCCCGCATAGCGAGTCCTGCATCTTGTTTTGCCATCGTCCCTTGGCCATTTCTTAGCGTGAGACCCAGGGCTCATTCTGCCTTACGGGCCCCACATTGCTCTCTGTCGATTCAACGATTTCTAGCATCTCACCTACCTCATCAACTGTCGTATTTCACATTTAATGTGGGCCATAAATGCAACTTCACCTATACATAGAAGTCAACACCGATCAGTTTCACACTCGCTAATTTGAATTTTCAAGGAGAGAAACAACGAACCTAGCCTCGGTGCCCACACAAGCTGTTGTTGGATCAAAATCAAGATCTCCATCGAATTCCTACGTCATATCCAAGTATGTCCACCCTCAAAATCTTAAAATGTGTCTTTTCTATAGCTAGGGCTTGTAAGACGATGATAAATATTCAAGGAAAATGATTAAACACTCAGCGGTTGTCCCAATAGTCAACTCCGCACTAAATTCACCTGTGCGCACCCAAAACTTCCTTACAAAATGTTCAAATGGTTCCCTCGGAATGATGCGGGACCCCATAATTTAGATGTCATTCTTCACATACAACCTAAACACCCCTACAACCCATAGCATTACCTTCATCGCTCTAATTAATGCCATATCCCGAACGATAAAAATGCCAAGTCCTTCACTCTATGTGGAAGTTCTTATGTGCATTTTTGTGCGTGGGCGACTGTGTCTCCATCGTCGTAGCTCAACAGCCTAGCTTTAGCCACTCTCTGCACCATAGGGCCTACAGTCATTGTCACCCCTTCATTAATCTTGAAATTTTTCAAGGAGACTATCTAGTTCTTAACCTAGTGGCAGGTCTAGATATGCGGGCCGCCATATGCGAACGACTATCCCTATATTGCCATGGGCTAGCGGCAAAGCCTTGTCTCCCTTTTGCTTCATGGGTCCTGTCAAGATTGTCTCCGCCAGTTGATAAAATTACTAAGTCCAGGAGGGACTTGCGGGCCACCGTCCTTGGCCCACCATTGCTCAAATGTCGTATGCAAGCAGCAAAGCCACTTCGTCAGCCTGCAATGTGGATTCCACCCCTCTTGCTATTGTTCCAAGTCTACCACAAATGACTAAGTTAAAGTGCTATGTGGGTTGGTTAGTGTTGGCCTTTGCACATGGGTGGATACTCCTCCAACGTCGTTGTCTAACACCCTTGCACCCACAGTCTCCCGCATAGTGGGTCCCACAAGGAATTCTTCCCTTCCAAAAAAATTGATAATTGCTAGCACTTAAGGTTGGATTCGTTGGCTCGCTGCGAGTCCGACTACGCAGACCATCGCCTACAGATTTCCACCCCTCCAACGCTGAGCCTAAAAACCAACTCATGGCAGTTGCTTGCTAGTTCCCACCCGCATCACCTCCATCGATTTGTTTGCAGAACGTCACACCCCAGTGTCCAAGGTACCCGTGGGACCTACACTGCAGACTTCCTCCTGTGGGGTGTCGTGCTCTATTTGTCGTTGCTTAATGGTGGGGTCTCGAACATCCTTTAAGCCTCCTACATCCACATACCCCTAGCCTGCAAAGTCATAATAATCAAACAAATGACTCTAGGAGCCTTATAACCAATTCTCACACATGCCAAATTTCCTTCTAAAGACTTTGACTACTAGGTTTGTATTGTGAAACTTTTTGTTGTGGGCGGCTATCTACGAGTTTTCGTGACCCTAGCGTCGTCCTGCTACCAATCCCTCTCGATGGCGCCCAACCAAAGGAAACCCACATCCCTAGGCCCACATTCTTGTGAATGGTCCAAATGAGCCTCAAATGATGGGTATTGATAACTTTTGTGATCTTTGGATGATTTATTATTATATTTAACTCTCATTTCATAGGATTTAACTAACGCTTTCCCGATTTCTATATGGATGCACTTACTGCATCTTTGTATGTAGAATTTATGGAACCTATTGCAGGTCCATTCGAGAAGTCTGCCAAGAAAGGAAAAGGAAAGAAGCCTATGAAGACACTGAGGGGGAAAGAGGAAAATGACTACATGAAATATCAGTTTCATGGGGTGGGGTGCACCTCCAAGATCACTTCCACCTGGGATTCCATATCAGACACAAATCTTGGGCAAGTGGACATAGATGAGTTCTGAAAAAGGGTGATGATAAACCCCGCAATATAAAATGCATGAAAGATTAGATCAAGTGGCCTCGCTAAGGTAGCTAGCTTCCCTCCCTCGCTCATTGCTCTAGATTTGATCATGGTTTTTCGAGAGTGCTACCACAATAACATAAAGATTATTGACCATGATGGTAGGGTATTAGTATACCTATCTGCTAAATCTATTGGCAAGACTTTCCACATCCCCACATTTGATGTCATGGAGGAAACAGAGAAGGAATATGCCAAAAATATGTGGAAAGCAGACTTGCTAGGGTGCAAACAATTAATCAACCAGCATTGGTTGAAGGAGAAGAGGGGAAGTGCTACCAAAGTTCCACAAGAACTATTCAAAAGTGATTTTCATGAAGAATACCATGACTTGGTCACCCTACTGAATAGGGTAATGGGCCTCCCTATTGTTGCCTTCTTTGAAGAGTGGATATTCTACTTCATCAAAGAGATCATCTGGGGCAAAACAAAGTTCCACTGGGCTAAGATGATCAGTGATAACATGCATAACCAATTCATGGTTGTAAAGAAAACCTCCAAATTCTATATGACCTCATATCTGGTGTACCTTTCTCGTATAATGGACTCTTTGTTGCAAGCAACTGGGAAGTAAAGAAAGGAGACCTCAAGGTATACGATTGCTACCCCCCCAGTTACAATACAAAAACTTCAAGATGGAATATCAGAGGGTAAATGATGCCATCATTGCCCACATCATCATACTCCTGGGAGGAGACTTTGAAAGGAGGGTGTCACACAATGCCAAAACCTTCATCCAACAGTTTGGGTATCTATTCATACAGTTCCCAAAGTTTACATATATTAGAATGGAAGGGTTCTCTGACAGGCCCTACAAGTTGCCATGCTACCCCAACAACTGCATGATCCTACTAGAGATTTCTCGGCAACTACAAAATTCCCACACCCTATTGAGAGACAAACACAGAGTGAGGATCCCATATCCCCTGACCTTCAAGCAAGGCATGTACTCTTGTCTCATCGCCCAATGCACAAATTACTTAGAAAAGGAATTGGTAGAGTACAACCTAGACCTCCACACAAATCGAGGGACAATGGAGCCATTTGGGAAATTGAAGAAATGGGTTGGAAGGCAATATGCTCATTGACCTCAGGTCAAAAATTTCTAGGCCAATTGTGCAGATGATATGTGTGGATGAGGCACTACATGAGGATGACAAACCAGTTTGTGAGGACAATAAATATGTTCTCCATTGTAGGCCAAGTAGTGGAGGAAGATGACAATGTAATCGATGATAGGTTTAATGTTGTGGCCAACTTGCCCCTACCTTTCATAGACTGGAATGAAGACAAGGTCACCAACCTTGATATCTTGACACAACCTATTGAAAATGGGACAAGACAGTGGATAGACGCTCATATTTCCCAACTCAAGATACAAGGTGCTAAGCTAACATATGGTGAGCTCAAGGATGAACTCAAAAGCGAAACAGACAGTGGAGCAACTGCAGCCCCATTAGAAGAGGCACCCAAGTCCCCACTGATGACAAGGTCAAAGAAAAGAAAATATTCACCTAAGCAAAATCCAAAACACAAGGTGTAATCATGAAAGACTACAGAGGGAGAATTGTTTAAAAAAGTAAAAAGAATAGGGGGATTTGTGAGTGAAATTCCTTCCATAGAGGAGGACCCCCAACACAAAGGAGAAGAATAAATCAAGAGGTCGTGTTCACCACCTGCCAACTCCGCTCTCACTGCTACTACCACCATTTCCACTCCTCCACCTCCTTCCCACCATGAATATCTCATTCCACCTTGCTTCCACCTCACCAACGACCCCAGTAATGGTACTAGACTCATCCTCATCTACTACTTCACCGTTGTCATCTTCCTCACTCCCTCCTCCATTATCCACTCTCTCTACCCCACTGCCTGTGGTAGCCACTGTCACTATGCCTCTTCTTACTCTACTGCATGCTTTCATGGCTTTCATGCAAAGCATGCCCACTGAAGTTTTTGGGGTGATCATGGACCCCAAGGTACAAGCTTCTATGGCCCAACTTCTTGCCACCCTACCTCTTCCTCTACCACCTATAGAGCCACCAAAGATGGAGTCCATAATGCAGATCTCCAAAGAGATGGAGAAACGTCATGCAAAATTCCAAAGGGAGGCTGTGAAACATATAGTTGAAGAGCTCGAGGACTTCTATCAAGATGATTACTTTGAGCACCCAGAAGGTGGGCTAAACATAAACTTGGAAAAAATGGCATATGACGAAGAAAGGTAGCATTCCTTGGAGGAAGACACTGAGGCCCTTAATGAAAGATATATAGTAGAAACCTCAAACCAAGAATTTGATGAGGAGTTTTCCCAACAACTCAAAGATGTAGGTGAGAAGGCCGATTTTGAGGAGCATCTTTCTGAGGAAAATTTTGACACTAATGTAAATGTGGAGATACTCAAAGAGCCTCCACTAATTGGCTAAGATAAGGACTCTATCCAAGAAGAAGTACCTCCTAAAAAGGAGGAAGAGGGAGAGAAAGATAAAGAAGAAGAAGATGCACCAAGAAAGGGCCCCAAGCCTGAGCATCATGTTGAGCTCAAGCATGTAGAAGGGAAGGCACCCCAGAAGGGAGATGTCACTGAAGAAAATGTAGCTTCTACCAAGTTAGACAAAGAAAATATTGTACAAATTAAAGACTCAAATGAAGAAGAAAGGATTAACCAAGAATCTCCTAGCCATGATGAGGAATAGCCTTGAAATGAACAAAGAGAGGAAGGTTATCATGAATCACCCAAGGGGAAAACTGAGGTGCTTGATTGGTTGGAAAAACAACTACAAAAGAAGACTCTAGTGGCTACTAATCTGAAGGCTAGACTTGAAGCAATACTAACCAAAGCCCAAACAAAGACAAGAAAGGAGAAGAAGCCTAGAGTCTACTCTCATATTACGGTGGACACTTTTGGATCTAGAATAGTACAAATTGCTATCCCTGTAGTGGATAAAGATACTGGCACCGTGCAAGGCCAAAGTTATAGTATATCAACAATCAATCTAGGGCCAACAACCATTGAGCAGAAAATAGATGAATTGCATGGGTCTGTGGCCACTATCATGCAACAGATGAACAAAGACCAGTCTACAAAGGAAGAGTTGAAGGAACAAGTGGCAGATCTCACTGCCTATATTCAACAATGGACATCTATAGAAGAAGAGGCCCCAACAACATCATATGTGCCCCCGCTTCTCTCCTAGGAAGAGTTAAACAGAATGGAAAAGATGAATAATTGGACCAAGGCCACAATGGATTGGTTCGATCGAGTAATATACAATGTTTACATGGGTATCCATCACACTGCTTGGATGTTCAACAAGTTTTGAGACTTACAAAAGCAGTTGGAGGCCACGGTGAAAATGTGCAATAGGTTCACTGAGATGTATAGGATTGTGTATCCTAGGCTCAAGAGCATTCTCAAGCTTCCTAAGAAAACATGGGAAAAGGAGTTAGGGCTCATAAAATATTATCATTGGCTAGTGGAAACCTAGCATATGGGATTGGATCATAGAAAGGAAGTCCTATAGAGGGTCTTGCATGAAGTTGAGATCGACCTTGAATGGGTTATAGAGCACCAGGTTGACAGTGAAGATTAATTAAAAATGATGAAAGACTATGACATGCCCACCCTAGAGCTGGATCTAGAGAAAATAAAGCCATTCTTTCATAAAAAGATGGAAAAGGGGCTGCAGACACACTATCACCAGATTTCATGGACTTTGCGGCAAGAGATTTCACTCAATCCAAGTAGGTCATCAAATCCATGCCCAAATGCACCAAACACTAGGAACAGATCACTGGAAGATTCAAGAAGTTGACTTTTTAGATCCTCCAAATTGACATCATGGAATGGGACAAGCTCCAAGATCTAATGGGAAAAAATTTGGAGTATGCCACCCTCTAGAAAAATGAAGGCAGTCACTAAAGGACAAAACTATTACAGTGCCAGGGTCAGTAAAGGACAAGATAGGGAACAGACAAAGATGTATTTTATATTGTTATATTTTGGGTGTAGGTGAAACCCTAATGTAAAATGAATCTTGGCCACACAATGAAAGTAAATCTTGGCCATTCCTTTCACTTTTGGAAAACTATAAATAGGGGTCTCCTCTCATTTTAAAAGAGAGAGTTGAGTTGTTGTGTAAAGACATGTTGTAGGAATTTAATGAGAATTGCATTGTTTTGATGGGTTCTTGTGTTTCTTCACATTTGTGCATGATTCTTCTCCTCAATATTATATTTTAGCCTTGCTATTTTATTTCCAAGTTGCTTTAGTTGTTAGTTTTATGCTGCTCTTTAATGGTGAAGAATGTTATGGTGTTGATGCCTCCCCTGTTCATACTTTTTGTTGTTTATTGATGATGAATAGTAGTGTAAAGTTAGTCTGAACATTACTTTATTGCTGCACTTAAAATTCATCTATTATTCATGCTTCATGGTGAATGGATAGCTGAAAATCTATAGACCTTAGAAGATTGCACTGGTTTCATGAGGCTATAGGTTGTTTTGGTTAAGTGGAACTCAATTTTAGGAATGTTGTCCACTGTAGCATCCTCCATTGTTACTATTCAACATTAGTTGCACGTCTAGTAAACTCTCTATCCCTTTTCCCTTTTGAATTTTCTTTGAAAATTGGAGTTGAAGTACAGTTTCAGCATCACTGTAAAGCCAAATTTGATGATAAACATGGAGTTTTAAACTGTTGTTTTGAACTTGTAGCAATTGCACTTCATTTCCAAAATTCCACAAAACTCCATTTGAAGACCCAATTCCCTCCAAGCTTAGTCAACCATAAATTCCCTTTGTGATTACCAGCAAATCACATCAATCAACTAAGATTTTTTTCCAAGTCATGACCTGACACCTAAGAGACCTTGGGGTGATTGTCTGAAACCTAGTTACAAATTTTCACCTTTCAAGAGAGGTAGTGCACTTGTGTGCTACCTATGTTGAGAAAGTGCAAAAAAACCCATCAAGAATATAGTCATTGTGTATGATCTTGGAATCATGAAGTGATATGACCCTATGTGTAATTGAGTGTGTCTATACACTAATGCTTCATTACATTTGGTATGAAACTAACGATGAAAAAATATCATCATTGGCTAAGTTGATAGATTACGCTTAATAGGTGAGATTAGAGATATCATACAAGAGGAGAGAATAAACTCACTCTAACAATGGTGGGTGAACTACGTAGCCTCTGGTTTTCTAAGGGGGATACATAGGCAGAGTCATCACAAATGAACCCTCGAGGTTTAGGTTTGGGTCTTGGGATGACCCTAACCTTATGAGCTTACCACTTTCATGTGTAAACATATAGGTGGTGACATTGAATTGTCACCACCATAATGAATGAAGATTTTATGATGTTATCACTTCTAATCTAGATGGAAGATGCTTGGTCAATTAAGTTTATTTTTATGAATTGGATAAATAAATAATAATTGTAAAATGAGAGGCATTTGTTACAACAATATGGTATAAATATAATGACTCATTCAATTAATCATATGCACTTCATTTACATAGCATCACATCACAATGAATTCACCTAGTGCAACCTCAATCAAATTTTAAGTTTTATTTTTGACAAAGCCAAGTAGGTATTTGGCGGCAGATCCCTTACCACCCAGCCCTAATAAGGCTTAGAAATCATAGGAAACTTAGTTAAGACTTGTCATATTTTAACATGATGGAAAATACTAGAAAAATATAATACATAGAATAGGAAGGAATTTCATAATAATAGGGTTTATTATCTTAGACTTCCTACATATCTTAGTATGGAAATTAGGATCATACAGTTTTACTTTTCAACTATAGGTTTATTAATACAATTCAATTGCACACACATCATATATATACATCATACACACATACATATATATAGATTGTGTCACACTTTTATAAAGAAAATAATCAATACAAATATTCTTTTTAATTTGGACTACCTTGTAACATGGTCATTGTTCTACATAGTAACTATCCTATGTTTTAACCTCAAGTAAATAGTTCAAGCATCTATCCAATATGAGTTATAAAAAAAAATTCTCACATAAAAAGATAACATGTACATTTGAAATAAACATCTTTCCAAACTCTCCCCATTGCATTATATCAAAGTATTACAACCTTCCAATATATAGATTTCATAGTAAATAATTCTTGATAACATCTCTTTTACAATCTTTCCATAGATATGGATACAAAAATACAAACAAGGCTCCATTGAGCTTACTGGAAATAGATGTATGAATGGTCCAAGTATCCTCCATCAAATCTTGGTCACCAACTGATGAGGAGAAGCATCACTCAAGCACTTTTTTCCAACCTTAGACTAACTATGGTCCCTCACACATCTACCAAACTGATAGATGGGCCTACCCTTCGACAAAGAGATGGGTTTGGTAACCTCATAATAACATTGACCTTCTCTAAGCTTGGTGGTGTGTCCTAAATGTTTCTAGATCTGTCATACAATGGCTACAACCTACACATATGAAAATCCCTATCTAGTACATAAATTTGGATCACAATGAACTAACAGTGTAAACAGTGGCAACTTACACTACTTTGGACAAAGTATTCATCACCTGAAATTATGGAGTGGATGTCACATGCTCACCCACCTTCCTAGCTCGATTTGTATTTGACCATTCATAACCTATGCATAGGCTATCCCCTTATGCCATGGTGTATCCTTAAACCCAAGAATAACCTATTACCTATATGTTATCTAAAACACATCTAATAAGTAAATCATAGTAATTCTAAGATTCAAGTAGGTTAAACATTAGCTATATAAGCTATATCTGTAATATAGTGTTTAACCCCACCATATCCACCCATTCCTTAACATGGAATATGTACAAACACTTCAAGCAATATAGATCCTTATACTAAGTACATCAAGAAATCTTTCACTTTCACAAAAGAATAGAATAAACTACCCCTAATAAGCAATTGAACTAGTTTCCCAAACAAAACAAACAATGTCACACAATCTTTCAAATGCATAAAATAAAGTATTTAAAAGAGTAGAAATCAGCATGCCTGTTTATGCAATGCTCCAATTGATCAATCTGGATTCCCAACTCAGCCTTCCAAAATTAGTAAGCAACTCCCAAAATAACTTTCTCCCACTTTACCAAAGTCTCCCTCTCAAAATCCTCTCACAAATCTCTCAAAAACTCTCACAACTTAGGAAAATAGAATAATAACTTAGAAAATCATGGCAAGAATGCAGATATATGTCCCTATTGAGGTAGCACATCCTTTTATACACAAAGATCAGCAACTAAAGGATAGAAACAAGGTATCAAGAATGACATGTCTCAACTCAAAAAGTTTGACTCAGCAAAATTAAGAAAAGGTGGAAACTAACATCACTGCTCATAAAACACATACTCATCCATAGTGAATGAGTCGTCCATTTAAATGGACAACAAGAATGATAATAAAAAATGCAAGGTTTATGTCTTCTACAGGTCAACGCTATTTAGACAGCTTTACTCTTGACCAATTCACATATTTCGTAATGCTTCATAATAAAAAATTTGTATTGCAGTTTAGACTTCCATTTGGTTTCCACTACTCTCAAGTTGGCACCACATCAAGCAGTTCACACCCTATTATTTTGGCCATTGTTTTCTTTTGACTTAGTCAAGCTTCAAATGCTAAAGTATTTGTTGCCTTTGTTTTATTGACTTATTCTTTGCAGACCATTTTACATGTTGGTTTATCATTGATACTATGCGCTATTTGCAACGTTGTCCATATTTCACTTAACTCAGCAATAAATACTTTAAGCATCCCTTATGTTTATGTGTTGCTTTATGCACTATTCCCATAATATTTATGTTATGCACATTACTTATCTTTTGCTATGTTTAATATGCTATGCGCTAGATGGATAATTTAGTGTTTTAGAAAACATTATTGTATATAATATTTATAACATATATATATATGTATATATAATTTACAAGTTTATAGAGTTGTATTATTCGATATACTAATACACATATGTATTCTTATATTTCATATATTAATGAATGCATATATATATATACTAGTATGGACGTTTTCATTACATCAATACATATGCGCATGTTAATATATATGTATATACTCATATACTATATATATATATCATGCCTTGATATTTTAAACACATAATAACACAATCATATCGATCGACATATATGCATGGAATGTATATATGTCACTTGTCCAACCGATATTCCCATTCATATGGGTAATCTATCCATGAGCATGCATAGATACGTCTATCTATGTATACTCATGTGTGTATTTACTCATGTATGAGTCTACCATTGACACATACATATATACATATATATCCATTTTATGTATATATATATCCCATCAATTAATTAGAAATTCATAAGAACTCACGCATCACAAAGAGAATCAACACCGTAAGCCCCTAAACAAGAATATTCAGAAATAAAACCACAAGCAAAACTAAAGGTAACTTAGTATTTCCCAAACTATTATCCTAACTTGAACAATCAAGAAGTGTGTGTGTGTGTGTGTGTGTGTGTGTGTGTGTGTGTGTGTGAAAACTCAGTTTAGGTCTTTATCAAAGGTTACCAGACCAAGTTCTTCCCCCTGAGTGATACTTCCCCTCTCTTCATGAGGCTTGATTCAATTCTTGCATCCAACTTAACGCTTTGCAACAATAGTTAGCAAAAAACAATATATTCATTTGCATCATATATTTCACAATCAAAATCATTTCATATCATCAAATTAAATCAACATTTATTCATCATATTTCCAAAACACATAAAACATAAATACACTCATTTAAAGCATTTTCACCCAACTAGGTAAAAGTAATAAGTAGTAACACAACAAGGTGTAACATACCTAAAAGTGGCATTTATGTTTTGAGTTTTAAAATAATATAAACTAATGAAATATAAAAATCCTAATGTAGTTTATGTTTATAACTTTTTTAAAATTATTTTTATATAGTTTCTTATAAATTTAAGAGAATTATTTTTAATTGCTGATTTTTTTTTTAATCGGATCAATGAGATGTCACAAAAATTATAGCAGATTTAATCTTTTTTCTTTGATTTTTTTCCACCTAGATAACTTGAAAATCTAGTCCATGGAAGAAAAATAATAATTTGAATGAATATTTTTTAAATATTTTTTCTAAATCAAATTTCTTCAAAATATCATAGTTTTGATAGAACATCAACTTTTCCCTAATTTTTTTATAATTAAAAAAAATACCATCTTAGAGAGGATTCTCTCCTCTACTACACCATATATTTTTATTTATGATCAATCTCATGTTTTTCTTAGACTATAGGAATTGGGTAGCCCGCTCTAAACTACGACATGTCTAGTAAATTTTTTTCACGTGATCAATGACACTAGTGCGAGGATGGAGGGGAGACTAAACCTTGTGACCTCTTGTCTACAACAGGATGCTTTAGCCAATCAAGCTAGGCCCTCCACCCCAATCAGTCTCATGTTTGATTACACTAACCTATTTGCAATAAATTAGAAAAAAAATACTAAAATTAATCAAGATATTAAATAATATAGATAGATAGATTTTAGATTTTAAACCATACAAAATGTATTTTCAATTTTTCATGAAATTTCCCTTGGAGAAAATTAGAATTAAAGTTTATTTTTTAGTGAATTTGTCCCAAAAAATAGTTAGGTTGCCACACAGGCTACCATATAAAAAAAATTAGGTGAAAGTGTTCCAACTAAAATTATTTCAATTAAAAATTTATAATTGAAACATTGCATATGAATTTAATTTGGTTTGAAATTTAAAATTGAATTATATTAATTAATAGGTTCAAGAAAAAATGACTTTTTAAAAAGCTCTTTGTGCCATGCAAGTGCCAAATAGTTGTAGGTGAAAGAGTTTTGTATGAAACTCTTTGTACCATGTAGGTAATGAAAATGTAGATTTAGGGTTCAAGGATTGCAATTTTTTAGTTAATTTTGTAGATTTGGGGTTTGAAAAAGGATTTGGAAAAATGGTTTTTTCTAGGTGTTTACTGTGAGGGTTTTATGGAGGATGCTTTAAAAATGATCCACTAGGAAAAATGAACCTCACCATTAGGTTTAAGAGGCTTGATAGTTGAAATTATCATTAAATTTTACCTATTTTGGCCACTAGGGTCTGGAAGCAAAACTCTCCTTCATTCAGTCATATTATATATATAAACCCCCTTACACAATAGTTATTAAAAAGGGGGCTACACAAGGTCCACAAACCTCCATATCCTAAACCCTATTGATAGTGTCAACTATGGAAAAGGGAGTATGGGCCACTGACAACTATTGACCCCCAACCAATAATCATTGGACCAACTAACCTATTTTTTCCACTGGGTCCTAGAAAATAAAATCCCTTTTATTAAGTTGTACTATTTATAAATTAAAAAATATTTGTGAAGGTCACCTACATAATAGTTATTAAAAAATGGGAGTTACATAGGGTCCATAAACCCCCATATCCTATACCTTGTTGATACTGCCAACTATGGCAAGGGGAGTACAAGCCACTAACAATTGTTGTCCCCCCGACTAGTAATCATTAGGCCAACAAGCTAAAACTCCCATCTCAACCCCTAGTCAAGAGGGCCCAACCTCAACCCCCTCCCCTCATGGGGTATTTAAAACTAATTAAACCAAAATAATATAATCCATTAGGTTCATAGAGGTTTAAAATTTGAAAAAAAATCACAATTTTAAATGTATTTTAAAATCCAAACCCCACCCACATACTATTGACATCTCATCAAGTTCTACCACTACTTAGTAGCTATTGCCACTAGTGATGCTACCCATGCTCAACCTACTAGCCACCAATATGTTATTGTATTTTACCTGAAGGGAACTTTTTCAAAGGTGATAACTTTCATATACAATATTACATTTTTTAACTCTCATAGCTACCAAAAGCCCTCTTTGAGCACTATACATTTGTAAAGGTTTCATTATCATGTTTTTCTAGTTATACCATAATTTGGTGCATTGAAGCTACTAGTACTCTAGAATGGTTAACAAGTCATAACTTTTTCATACAAAATTATATTTTGGATTCCAAATAGGTGTTGAAGAGAATTTATAATGTACTACATAGTAGCTTTTGTGGTTTTGCACTTGGATGAGCACAAAAAATATTGTACTTGTTTGAGCACATATAGAAGCCTAAAATTAAGGATATGATTATATGAGCATCTAGATGAATTGGAGGGTGAGAACTTGTGAGAGTGCATATTTTATGAGATAAATATGATGGAACAATAGATATTTTATATTTAGAGCTTATTTATATAATTTTACATGTGTTTTAAAAGTTTAGAATTTTATGGAGATAGGTACTCATATTATCTTCTAGTTTGAGGACATTGTTGATACACGTGTGAGACTTGGACTCTCAGTTTAGCCAAATTTGATTATAGGTATATCAATGGAATTTATTATGTTGTCATGGATTTTCATGTATATTTGAGCATTGGCACAACATGATCATGTATTTTGTTGAGAGGTTGTGATACTATTGATTTACTCATGATTACAAGTGGTGGCATGGTTTCTTGGTGTAAATAGGTGTTTTACCTATCTAGATCCTATTTATATGTTAAGTCCACTTAGGTCCTAGGAAATAATATTTCTAGTTAGTGTTAGTTGTCAGTAGATATCTTATCTTTTTCCATTTAATTCTTGTGTCCTAGGTCATTTAATGTTTACTCATGTCATTTAATAATGAAGTAGTCATTTGATGTTGGTACTTCACCACACCTTGTCTATACAAGCAAGGCATCATATGCACAATCCAACAATTCAATCTAGCAATATTGTATTCATAATCATAGCATGATATTTCGACCATTTCTCTCTTGTGGAAGTTATTGTTGTCTTGCAAATGATCTGGGGGTGTTGAGGAGTTCACCATAAACTCCTACATGGTATCAAAGATTTAGTGTTGTAGACTTCTTCCCATATCTGAGGGACCAATATTGGTGTGATTTTTTTTCTAGATGTGGTTTGGGGTTTCAAGGACCTCATCATTGAATCCATAGCATCAAAGAAAGTCAGGTTTGTCTTTCGTTTCATCATATATTATCTAACTTACGAGGGTTTAAATTTGGGAAAGGGTTACCAGATCCAGGAGGTAGCTAAATTTTTGGAGCACTTTGGGCCAAAATCACCCCTTTTGTTGTGTCTGAAAGGCCCAAAAACCCTGAGATTGACTGTCAATTCACCAAAATCCAAGCACTTGATCGGGGTGGGGAGTGGTCGGAGCCCTCTTGTCGATGGGAGGGTGTAATTATTTTACCACCCAAAACAAATATTTAACTACCTTTAATAACAATTTTAAAATCTAATAATAACAATGTGAACCCGCCTGGAACTCAAAAGGCATTAAACCAAGTTGAAAAGGGTGTCAGGTCTATAAGGGGGGGGGAGGCTTTTTTGAAAATTAAAAGATTAATTTTTTTTTAATATTTTTTTGAAATCTGCCACCCACCCACCACTGGTGTACCATTGATGGCTCCGCCTGGGGACCGCTAGCCATCTTTACCTCTATGTAGCCAAATTGGACATTTTTTCAAACTAGCATAACTTTTGCCCAGGGAGTCAATTTTTTTACTTTTTATATCCGTTGGAAAGGTGGTTCCAAGCACTACATATTGGTATAGGTTTAGTTTCCTAATTTTACTATTTTGATCAATTTTTGGGGCCTAAAATTCAGATGTTCTCTTGTACGTAGTTTTGAGCATAACTTTTGCATACATAATCAATTTTTTTATTTTGAATAGGCATTGGAGAGAATGTACAATGTAATACATAGTGGATTAGTTATATTATCAGTTTGTGGTGTAGGATGAGTTTGGTACTTGTTTGATCACTTGTATGTGCTTGAGATTTGGGGTGTGATTGTGTACGCATCTGGATGAGTTAAGAGGCGAAACCTTGAGGGAGTACATGTTTTTATATGATATTTATGATGGTATAGTTGATTATTAGTTTGGTGATTACTGGTATAGGTTCGATATTGTTTTTTAGAGTTGGAATTTGATGGTGATAGGTACATAGGTTGTCTTCAATTTTGAGGACATGGGTTGACATGAGTGGAGACTTGGAGTCTTGTATGGGTGATAGTTGAATGCAGGTACAACATTGACTATGATTATGGTGTCACAGATATGCAGGTACATTTGATCTTTAACACAACATGATCATATATGTGGTTGTTTGGTGGTGATTTGGTTTGGTGTTAGGAGGTTGTTCTTATCTCCTTGATGCTTGATTAGTTCCTTGACTATGGTTACTCATTTTTGGACATGTTTGGAAAATCAAATATGTGGTTGATTTGGTGTTTGAGTCTTGATGTCTACATGATTATCTTCTTTGATATCTCAGTTTGCAGGTTACTAATGTGATGATGAGTTTGCATGCTTCATTGTTTTAATCATGAGTTATGCAGGTATGTGGGTTATCCACCTATTCATTTGCAATGGGATGACTTGAATGTTGATTGTCTATATGCACGAGATTGGTTCGATGTTGATGCATATTCTATTAGTTGGCCTTGTCTATGGTCATTTTTGCATTGGTATGTTGCTTTGGGATGAGAGGATGGATGGTTATAGTACTTGATTAGTCTGTTGATGGGACTTGTAGCATGTGGTTTTATCACGATGTCATGATAGCTTGGTTATTTCATTGGTTACACATTTCAATGGGAGCTTTTGACAATAATGATTTAGCAGTGCAAGATTGGTTCTTGATGGTTTGATGGCAGTTGTATCTTCTTGGTTTGGAGATCTTGGTTTCACTTGTTCTCTAGAGTTTTTGGGATTGCAGTTGAGTGTGTGTGGACATGGATGATCTTCATGGAGGAGATGGCTATATTCATGTGATTGGAGATGTTGTTCCTTGGTTTAGAGTGTTTTGATATTATTTCATGGTTTACTCTTGATGTTAGCTTAGAGTTTTGACATGATATGGGTTCTCTTAAGACCAGGATGTATGCATTGTTGCATGTGATATCCTAGGAGGAGATGGTTAGATCATGATGTCATTTTGGGTTTTTGATTTTGTGGTTGGAGCTTTAACATTGATCTTGGTGGCTCTCTTGGTATTGAGTACATTGATGATTTGCTTGGGAGCTTCATGATAGTGTGGTGTTTCATTTAGGGCTTGGCATGGATTGATCGGTTGGAGGTGCTCATGGATACTTCGAGACGTGGGTGAGATTGGAGTTCTCTTATGATTAGAGACATTTTCTTGAGATGGTTACTCTTTGGAGGTTTCAACATAAAGACCAAGGAGCTTTCACTTGGATATGGATGTGAGTTCATGATGGACCTATAGAGGATATTGTTATTGGAGTGAGTAATGATGTCTTGGTTATCTTAGAGGAACATTCTCATTCCCCACTCTTGGTCTACTCAATGGTTTATCATCTAATGGGTATTGCTCATCCTATTTTTTATGTGATTATGTTTTGTGCTTTTATTTCTCATGGGAATGAGTTGATTCATGGTGTTTGATTTGGGAGACTCATTTGAGGATTGTTTAGCATGAGTTTATATTGGTTTATCTTTCATTGATATGGATCTTGAGATATGGATAGTTAGTCATGGAGGATTCATTTTGAGAGATGTTTGGCATGGTTATCTCCTTGTTCTTTTGAGTTTATGTTATCATTCATTGATGAGGAGTTTAGGAGATGGTTATTGGGTTGATTTCTTGATTTGGGAATGGATACTTTGAGTTTGATCTTCTTAGTTAGAGAGGCTTCCATCCATGTTGGTGTTATACATGATTCATATGTTTTGTTTGATCTAAGAGATTGAATGTTATGGGTGTTGTTGAGGCTTCTCATTTGGGGTTGTGAGGAGATCATACATGACACAACATTTCCCTTTTGAGGTGTTGGTAGAATGACATGTTATAGTTTACAGGTTTTTCTCTCTTCATTCTTTGGTTTCTTCCTGGATGTTCATGTTCATATGATTTGGGAGGATGGTGGTGACATGTTATGAGAGAGTATGCAACTATTGGTGTTTCATGTGTGGATCATTGTTGTTGTTCTTGGTACTTAATTGTTGATCATTTATCACACCTTGATACAATTTTTATTGGTAGACTTGATATGCTTTGACATTACCCTTGTAGTGGGAGTTCCTAGATATGTATGTTCTTCATTGACATGTTTGATGCAGGGAGCTTGATATTGTAGTTTATGGGTTGCACATGTTGTTGGCATGAGTTTGTTGATGTTATTAATACCTAGGAGGTATGGATGGTTGGATGTATTAGCATGTGTTGTGGATGCTATTTCCAATCATGTGGTTTTTTCACTTATGACAACTTGTTTGGAGCCTTTTTTATCACTTGTATTTGATGCTTGTGTTTTTGGATTGGTGCATCTTCACCTTGGCATGTTCATTTTCTTCCATAGGTGGCATGTTGGAGGATGAGAGGATTTCTTTATTGAGATGGTGATCACTTTGTTCTTATTCTAGGTATCTTGATGGAGCACGAGAGCATGTTGGAGATTCATTTCATGTGGTTTCATGTATGGTTATGATGATGTATTTCATTGATTGATCCCTTATACAATGTATACAAAAAGTGGGAGAATGTTGGGATATGGTGTTGTACACCATTGCATAAAATTTATATTATAATGTTGTAATTAAATAATTATTTAGTTGTGATGCACCTAGGAGGTGTGGTTAATCACACTAGGTAATTATTTGGGGACCACTTTATGTTGTATTGTAACATTGTATTATTATTTAATGTGTGAGGGACATGGGATAATAATTTAATATTGGGGAATATTAAATAAAATGAAAAATTAGTACCCAATAATAAATAAGGGGTTAGTGGTTTTGTGCTCACATGGTTTTGTGTTCACATGGTTTTGTGGCACATGGTTTTATCTTACCCCTTGGTTGTATTTGAATGAGCTTGTATCTATAAAAGTAAGCACATGTTAGTGGTTAAGGTCTGTTAGGTGAGTGGGTTGTCATTATTGAGTCTTTCTGAGGAGTCAATATGTGAAGCATGGCATGGGATGTGTGGATTTGTGCTTGGATACATGAGGATTCATTGGAGGGGCTTGATGCTTCAGAGGTATTCATTGTCACTCTTGTATTTCTCTTTTGCTAAATAATAGATGGAGTATGGACGCTTTTGGAGGATAGGTTTTTCCCTCTTGAGGGTTTTCCTAGGGTATATCTTGTGTTATCATGTGGCTTGTCTATTTGATCTATGCATTATGGTTACTTGCATAAATGTTTTTCTCTCTTGGGGTTATGTAGGAAATGGATTAAGATTCTAGGTTATAATGCATTATTTCCTAACAGATTTTAATGTCTCATTTTAGCCAAAAAGTGGAACACAATATTGTGGGACCAACCTAAGCTTAATTTATGTAAGTATGAATAGGACCTAATATAAAACTAGTTGGGTAAAATATCATGTTCACACCAACAACCCTCTTAAGTGCAACTTAAGGAGTATGATAAAATACAAATATGCAAGGATGATTGATGGATGGGTCCCGACTACAAGGTCATGTTGTATAAACAAATAAATATCTAACAAGAGTAAGGGAGGAAATCCCATAAAGAAAAAACCTCTCCAAACAAGAAAAGATGAAAACAAACATGTATAAGTGAAACAAGGAAGGAGGACTCAACATGACCCCCCCAAGGACTACTATCACAAAATTACATTCAATGTTCTCTAGATAGGAAAGAAAGAGAGAGACTATGTAGCCCCCATTATGTATAATCTCTTTTAGTGAAGGTAAATGATTGACAAAGGATGATAATAAAGATTCATGAACACCAAACAACATCCTCCCTTTGGGAATAAATAAACCTAAGTATAGATACTAGATATCTTTTCATTAAGGAAGAATTATCATGATATATGATGATGTACCTGATCTTTGCTCAAGTGTCACTATGTCTATATGAAAGTATGTCATAATCAAATTAGGTAAAATAAAAATAAATGAATAAGGTAAAAAACTTGGACAATGTGAAAATGAGTGAGGGAAAATATCTAAAGATAAAGATGGTGTGATAAAAAAATATGATATAAATATCATCAAACAAGATATTTATATCCTCAAGTGTGCTTGTCAAATTTGTAAGATGGGAATCACAAAACAAATATGTAATACTCATTAGTACTCATCCAAACATACTAAATATAAAATAATATGATGTACCTACTATAAAGAATCCCTTGAAGAAACAATAGATGGAGATTATGTGATCTCAACATATGTCATCCAACTATAAAATTCATCCCATGATGATGTGTCCAAACAAGATATTTGCATATGAAAACTTGGAGATGAAATTTCTCATCATGGGAAGCAAGAATCCTCAACCTCGAGATAATAAATTGAAGGTAAATAAGATGAATATTTTGAATCTATATTAGGATTCATAGAATCCAAAGAATAAATGGATATATCTAGATAGGAGAAAATGGAACATTAAGAGAAGCCTCAATATCATCAAAACTATCAATACCTTCAAAATAGTCAATCTTCTCTTACATATTATCATCATATGGTAGGTTATCACAATCATCAAGGGGTAGAATAATATCCATAACAAGATCATATAGGAATGGAGAGTGATGTGGGTCTCCAAACATCTCCAAAATTTATATTCAAAGAGTGTGTGGGAACTCAATATGTGAGATAGAACACAGTATCAAAATTAATATTTCTACCAATAAATCTAATTCAGGGATTAGTCGATAAAGATGGGCTAAGAGATGTAGCCACTTGAGATGTTTCAAGATAACATTTTTTCAAGACTTATGGTTTTCTTTTTTTAGGGAGATTATAGAATGATAGTTAAAAAAGCCATGATTTTAAAAGTATAGATTCCTCATATATAGATTAGAGATCAAAACATGTGAAATTAGATCCCTTGTGTGGCGTATAAAATTGGAAACTCTTGAGAAAAGAGACAATTTCATGCTTAATTTGAACCTACTTTGAGTACCCCTACATTATTCATCCTTCAAAACAACATTTATAGGCCCCTAAGACCCATTATTTTTTATCTAGAGGCCTGTTTCACTTGAGAAATCACTTAAATCCCAACAAACAACACTTAATTCACTAATATCCCAAAAACCTACCTTCAAAAACCACTAGCGGGACCCATTCACCACCTTGGGTGAATGAGTCCCCTCTGGTGGGACCCATTCACCAAGGGTGGCAAATGAGTCCCTTTTGAGGGAAATTTAAATTTTGAGCAGGAATTTAATCAATTCAACTTAATTTTTTGGTGGATGTCGGCCTCTTAGGTCTAAATAATGGGAAAATTAGGTGTTTATGCTTATAAATACTCATTTTAAGTCATTTTTCACATCTCTTAGTCTTTTTTACAAAGAAAATTCTAAGGTCAAGTCTTCCACAATAAGTTTCATTAGCAAATTTGAAGTTTTAGGGAAACAAACTAGGGTTTTTGTAGGTCTTGAAGCTCACTCTTCATTCAAGGTTCAACATTGCAAAGGGTTGATCATGGATGCTTATGGTGAATCATGGAGAAATCTAGGTTGATGAGATGCAACTAGCCATCAAATCACACCTAAAGACTTGTTTTCAAAGTGATTCCATCTTCCATTTTCTCTCTATCTTCAGATTAAGGTTTGCATTTCATTTGCATGTCATTTATCTCCATTTTGATGTGTTGTAGGATTTCTAGGGTGGAATTCTTGTATCATTCAAAATACCTTTGCACATCTTATTCTAGCACAATAGAATAGGGTTTTGGCATACTTCATATTTTCCTAGTCTTTAACACACTTAAGGCTAGGGTTTTATGCAGATTTTTGTCCATTCAAGGTTTGATTTTCCAACTAGGGGTTTGACCAAGGAAAACCCCCCATTAGACAAATAATTTTAAGCTATTTTGTAGGAATTTTCTAAGATCCTGATTCGGGTTTCCATCAAGAAGTGTTGCACAGGTGTCAAGGTGCAGAACAAAGATCTAAATTTGCATAAAATTGACAGTGGACTGATTCACCACAGATAGTGAATGAGTCCCTCATGAGGTGACTTTTAGAGTTAGATGCAGATCCAGATACACAATGAGCATAAATCAGTTTCTAGGCAGAAAACCTTGTCCTAGGACTGATTCACCCAGGGTGGCAAATGAGTCCCAGTCAGCATAGAAGTCAGATTTACCAAATTTACAGAGTGTTTTCTAGTCATCTTCAACTTTACAGGTGCATACATTCTGAAATACAACTTTCTTTTTAGTTTCATTTGCATTTTTGTTCATCTTTTTAAGCTTTTTGCAAACCTCACTGTGTTTTCAAACATTGCATATTTCATTAGTTTTGCATTAATAGTCAATCAATTTCATCTTTTATTTGAGTGAACCACTTCAATTTTGGGGTTCTATCTCTCTCCTTTTAGGTGAAAGATCCTAAGAGTGCAAGAGAGGTACAAAGACACCTCAAAATTGTTGGTTCGCCTTGCAACATAAAAAATAGAGTTTTGTATTTTAAAAATATCTAAAGTATAACTAAAAATAAGAGTAATTTCAAATTTAAATAACAACTACCTGGGAAAAATATCAAAAAACAAAGTTGATGGTTGTGTAGTTCTTAGAATTAAATTTCTAACACTTATTTATTTGTAAAAATACTAACCAAATTCCCAAGTTATGGCTCCAAAAAAATTATCTTCTAGGGCCTATAAAAGTAGAACAATATGTATTTTTTGGGTTTTAGTCACCCACATGACCAAGTGCTAAGGGCCTTGGGGTTAGTAAGACTATGGTGGCAATGACAATTTAAGTGGTGCAACCAAGAAGACTAGAAGCCCCTTTGGTGCTAGTTGTGACCAAGGGTTACCCCCTATGACCACCTACAACTTTATGTAGGTGATTGGTGTAAGCACTACTGTCAACCTTGCATAGCCATATAAACTTGCAAAATTAATTTTATTTTAAAACCAAAATTTAGAAATCATACTATACTGTGTAACACAATTCCTATATTACAATATCCCCTCTAAAGATGTTTTGATTGAAGAAATGGTAGTTAATTATACAATAAAGTACACCAACTATGTATGGATCTGTGCAATTGTATGGAATTTTTTTGTGATTTTTTCAAATCCATAAAATGAAGCTATAAATTTTTGGCACCAGTACCTATCAATTTATAAGTCTTTGGGCCTTCTAAGCTTAATTTTGAGGTTCATTTTTGAAACATGGTAAAATGGGTTCATCACAATGAAATAGGGGTATGATGAACCTATCTTCCTTATTTCATTAGGAAAAAGAGATCCCCTAGGGAAAGATTGGATTTCAACCCTTAGGTGAGTCAACCTTGATGGAGATCTTATTGTTTTCCTTATGACTTAGGATGGGGTAAATCAACCTGAAATGCGCTTTTGGGAGATGAATGAAGATACTAAATGAATGCAATGATGAAATGTAACACATGAAACCTCTAAATTAAACCTTAATATGACAGAACTTGGAAATTTTTAGTAGATCTGAGAAGGGTGTGATTTTATGCACCTTTCACAAAAAGGTTGTGCTGAGTGTCCTCCTGGGACTCATTCTCCTTGTTCTAGGGGTTGAAAATTTTCTTTCACACTCCTCTAGTCCTTGGTTTGCACTCCTAATTCCTTTGAGTTTCACAGTCAGAAATTTGGAATTAAATTTTGAAAGTGAGTTTCCGTGGCTTGACAAAAATGTTGACTACTTTTGCAATTTTTCTCTTTTGATAGATCTTGAATCCTTCTTCAACCTAAGATCTACAAAACATATAAGAGGGAAATTTTTTATTTTTTTTGGTGAATGGGGGTTTGCCTTGGTCAAACCTTGTTTTGGTAATTAAACCTTGAATTGAAACAATGAAACATGAAGGGAATGATGAATGAACAATTGCTATGTTGTAACTCATTGAAACCCTTGAAGGACTAAAACTTAGTAGATATCTCCAAGGTCTTTATCTTGAATGAAATGGGTTGATTGATGATGTGATCTTGATGCTTGGAATTTGATTTGAATGCTTGAAATCTATATCACAATGTTAGCTGCAAAAATATGCATGATGCATGATGAATTTGACACGATGCTTGAGATCTTGAATGTTGCAAAAAATGCTTGAGAAATCTTCTCTTGAACACCTTTGAAAATAATATTTTCTATACTTTTTTCTCTCATGAATTTCTAGATTGCTTCTCTAGTTTTGAATTGATAAAAAGACCTTGCTTTTATAGACAATTTTCTAATTTATCAAAAATTAAACATTACAAGCCAAAATTTCAATTTCAATTTGGGATCATAAAAATTCCGCCAAAAACATATTTAAAATTTGAATTAAGCAACTAAAGGGGACCCATTCACCCAAAGGCGAATGGGTTCTAACCTAAATTGCCAAGACCTATTCATTTCGGGGTGTTAAAAATGATAATTGCATTGATTAAATCATGATTCCCCTTCTAGAAATTGGAATTAATTAGGATTGTAGATGCATAATAGGGCCAATTAGAGGCTTAACTAAGTCCAATTAATTAAGGGACCCAAAGATAGTGTGAAAATTTAAAGAATTGTATTTTCCAACACTACATTTAGCCCCCACTTTAGTGAGAGGATGAGCCCTAGCTCAAACTCACACTAAAGTAGAAAAACAAGCATCAAGAGAGGTATAATTGTACAACTGTTGGAAAGATGAGACAACAAAGGTCAAGGAGGATGATCAAGCCCCCAAGATCTAAGATTGCATGGCAAACCAACAAAGGCACAAAGAGACACATGCCTATGCTAAATATGCAACAGAAAGACAAGATACACATTCATACAATGCGAAAATTAAAGAGGGGGGAGAGAGAGGATGCATCAAACCTTGACCATTTGTCCAATCAGTATGGATCAAGCCTTAGTTGTTTGTCCAAAAAATTTCATAAGTCGAAACCCGTTGTCCGCTATGCAAACAAAATGTACTCACATGGGCTAGTGAAATCCATTGTCCACTAGGTGAGCCCCAAAAAGTGGCTAATAAGAATTTTTTCCAGGTCTATAGGATCCCATTGTACTAACCATAACAAATTTATACCTCCTGATAACTTTGATAGGACACCACATAAATGGTCACAAGGCTAGAAAGCTTCATTATGCTAGGAAATCATGAAAAAGGATTCACTAGCAAGCAAGTTGTGTTATGCTTGGTGGCCTTGATATGTGAAATAGGATATTCAAATGGGTTTTTATTAGTTCATGAAAGGTCCCACCTTAGGGAACATCATACTTAATGTCTCCAAGAGAGGACTAGTCGAGGATAAAAGATTCATAGCTCAAGGAATGTAATTTGTAGTATCACCACTAAGAGGAATGTCTTATGCCAAGAAATGTCACGCTCTTGAGGAACATTAAACCCAATGTCACCACCAAGAAGACACATCACGTGAAGTAAGAAGACCACACTTTGAAGAAAATAATGAGTGGGGATGTGTATGCCCCGACTTTAAAGAAATTGCTAAACACCATGTTGTGAGCAATTACTTTAAATTAGAACACAATAAATTCCAATACATGAGAGCTTTATTCGGAAATCCCTATGTAAAACATATGTTTCAAGATAGAGCTACGTCATGAAAGGGAGGTTTCCCCCCATATTCAATCCTAAGATAACATATAAGGGATCCATGGATTTGGGGTCAACATTTGTCATTGTTGCAGTGATATAACCGAGCTTGGAACCATCATCATTCCCCAAATGACTCATGGAACAATGAGAACAAAGGAAGAATGAAATGTAGAGAGAGAGAGAGAACAAAGGGAAGCTTTTGGGTCAACATGGAAGAGACCTGAATGTCTCGAAACCTTGCATCATCCCCAAAAGGAAAACACAAGACAAAATATAAAGGTTACAACATTTAGAAGAATGTAGATACAAATAGAAAAATATCACAATGGATTCACTTCATTTTTATCCTTGCACCAATGACGTGACAAGGATCATCCAAAGTATGCTCACAAACATATAAAGACATGCCAAGTAGCACAGTATGGGGGATCACATTATACACATGTAATCACAAAGAACACAAAGAGAAGACTAGTATGGCATATGCGAGTCAACCTATAGTAGGTCATATGCATCCCAATCTTGTTCATCATATGTGGAAGGTGAACAACTAGCCAAAGGGACAACGACAAATGTTGTACTAGGAGCATCACCAAGTTCAACACATGGTGAGTCACTCTTTATAGGAGGACCATCATGGTTGTTATCATCTAAGCTCATGGAAGAGGAAAACAATAAATTTATATCATTATGCACTTCTTCATAAATTTTAGCAATCTCATCATCATCATCCAAGTTAATCATAAAAATAGGCCTAAATTAGCTGCAAACTAATGCACTTTTAACAACCCTAGATGAGATGCAATGCAATGTAAAGTAATGCAAATCCTAGATCTAGGGTTTGAATGGAATCCAAATTCAAAAAATTTGATGTACAACATCGAGTTAACCAAAATGAAACATGGTAAAATGGTTTTATCATAATGGAATTGGGGTATGATGCACCTATATTCCTTATTCCATTAGGAAAATGAGATCACCTAGGGCAAGATTGAATTTCAACCCTTAGGTGAGTCAACCTTGATGGAGATCTTGTTGTTTTCCTTATGACTTAGGATGAGGTAAATCAGCTTGAAATTCACTTTTGGGAGATGAATGAAAAATAATAAATGAATGCAATGATGCAATGTAACACATGAAACCTCTAAAATTAAACCTTAATCTGATAGAACCTAGAAATCTTCAGCAGATTTGAGAAGGGTGTCATTTTATGCACCTGTCACAAAAAGGTTGTGTTGAGTATCCTCCTGAGACTCATTCACCTTATGGTGAATGGGTCTTGCTATAAGGGTTGAAAATTTTCTTTCACAATCCTTCGTTCCTTGGTCTACACTCCCAATTCCTCTAGTTTCATAGTTAGAAATTTAGCATTAAATTCTGAAAATGAGTTTTTGTGGCTTGACAACAATTTTAAATTTTTTTATAATTTTTCTCTTTTGATAGATCTTCAATCCTTCTTCAACCTAAGATTTGAAAAAAACACAAGAAGGAAATTTTTTTTTTTTTAGTGAATGTGGGTTTTCCTTGGTTGAAACCCATTTTGGTAATTAAACCTTGAATTGAAACAATGAAACGTGAAGGGAATGATGAATGAACAATTTCTATGTTGCAACTCACCAAACCCTTGATTTGAAACTCTTTAAGGACTAAAACTTAGTAGATCTCTCCAAGGTCTTTATCTTGCGTGAAATGGCTTGATTGATGATGTGATCTTGATGATTGGAATTTCACTTGAATGCTTGAAACCTACATCGCAATGTTAGCTCCAAAAACATGCATGATGCTTGATGACTTTGACATGATGCTTGAGATCTTGAATGCTACAACAAATGTTTGAGAAATCTGATCTTGAACACCTTTGAAAAAAAAAATTCTATACTTTTTCCTCTCATGAATTTCTAGCTTGCTTCTCTAGTTTCGAATTGATAAAAAGACCTTGTTGTTATAGACAATTTTCTAATTTCTCAAAAATTAAACATTAAACAAGTTGACATTTGAATTTGAATTTGGGATCATAAAGAGGCCGCCAAAAACATATTTAAAATTTGAATTAATCAACTAAATGGGACCCATTCTCCCAAGGGTGAATGGGTTGTGACCTAAATTGTCAGGACCTATTCATTTCGGAGTGTTAAAAATGATAATTGCATTAATTAAATCATGATTCCCCTTTCAAAAATTTCAATTAATTAGGCTTGTAGATGCATAATAGGGATAATTAGAGGCTTAATTAAGTCTAATTAATTAAGTGACCCAAACATAGTGTGAAAATGTAAAGGAGTATATTTTCCAACACTACAGTTTTGTACTGAGATGTATTGTAAGAAATATCTTGGCTGAAAATATCCAAAAATAGGGAAGAGAATTATAGATTTGGAGCTCGATACAATGTAATATTTTTTATCAACCCCATAGTATCCCAATAATAATCTACAGCCAAAATAACCTTTCACATCAAGAGAAGAAAGAGAAATTCTATGAGGCTAGAGCATTTAGTAGATGCAAAAATAAAATTGGTAAAATATATAATCATAAAATTTTTATTACAAATACAAGAATGAAACCATAGGACATAATAAGATCATGGAAAGTGTCTTAATCCTATGATATGAGATGAAAAAAGTAGATGAACTAAGTAATAATAAGTATGTAAGAGTAAATAGGGCCTATTATGAAACTAGTTAGGTAAAATACCATGTTCACACCAATAAAGGAACTTAGGTCTAGGTTGAGATTTATTTTGGAGGAAGGAAAGCTTGAGAATCTTCCTGTCTTGTATGGGTGAGGCTAGATGCTAACTATGAGGATTAAAGATTGGGATTTAAATAGAGGCTTACAATATTTTAAGGGTAATATAGTTCCTAGAAGAAGGGATGTGTTGTTTCTAGCATAGGTTTGTAAAGGTATACTAAATCCTTCTATCATATCCCTAATGCAAAAAATATTTTCTTCAGATTTTCTCAAAGATTCAATGCTAAAAAATTATTCTCTTATGAATGGGGAAGGGTGGCTTAAATAGAAAAGAGGAGAAAAAATCTAGCTAAGGATTAAAATTGTTACACCCAAATTGTGTATTACCTATTTACTATTATTGTGCTAGGGTAAATATTGCATGTGCGAATGTATTTTGAATTTTGATTGAGAATATATGTTCTTGCACTTTGTTATCAATGAATTATGAATAAATGTTACTTCAATTAATGTTATGTGATGGAATGCATATATGTGAAATGGATGGTTATTGAATTGGATATTCTAACTAAAATGTAGAAAAAGTGGTATGGTGCTATCATATGGTTTTAGGACATAGAGCACACCCACTTTTCCACTTTCATTCAAGGTTAACCCTTGAGATATGAATGCAAAGGATAAAGAGATCTTGCAAGAGGGTTATCATAGGGGTTGATTGTAAGTTAATGATGGGTTCACCACCAAGTTAAGACTTGGCAAAGACAATGAAATACAAGATAAAATGAAAAACCTTAATATGATGCAATGACCTACAAAATAACCTAGAAAAGTATGTAAAACAAAATAGAAAGTTGCAAAAAAAAATGTGTGCACTTGGAAACTTGTAGAGACTTGAATGGAGACTGAAAATTTTGTAAATCTTGAAATTTTGGCCTACTGGGACTCATTCGCCATTCTGGGAAAATCAGTCCCAGATCTGGATTTTCACACAAGAATAGGTTTCAGGGAAAAGGGTATTTGAATCTGCAAAAATCTTCGGAAAACACCTACAGTGGGACTCATTCACCACTCTTGGCAAATTAATCATGTTTTGCTTTTTTGGGAATTCAAAGTCTGAATCTATTCTTCTCAATCTGCTCAATCTTCTTCTCTAGGTTTCTAGATTTGAAACTCTGATTTCGAACCTGTAGGTGACTTTTTAGTGAAGATTATGACCTTGCAAATGGGGAGACAACTCCAACAACTTTCTCCAAGCTTATAACCTAGTATTCAATGATCCTTCAAGTCTTAAAAGAACCTAGATCTATAATTACACAAATAAAGAGAAAGTCTTGATTGTTATGGAATAGGGGTTTTCCTTGGTCAAACCCCTTCTAGGTAATTAAACCAAATGACGAGACAATGAAATGAAGGAATGGAACATGAAACAAAGAACATGAATCATGGAAAATGATACCTTGAATGATGCTTTGTAAATGATTTCTTATAAATTTTCAACTCAACATGAAATGGCCATGAAGGATGTAGATCTTAATCTTGACAATAGGAGTAGAACAATGCTTGATCTTGGATCTTCAATGTTGCATCACAACACTAGCTCAATAACATGATTGATGCTTGATATCCTTGACATGATGATGGATCTTGAATTGCTGCAACAATTGATGAAGAATTCTACTCTTGAATGCTTTAAAAATGATCGTGAATGCTCTCTAGATGATCTTGTGAAGTCTTGGAATGCTTAGCTCTTGAGTGCTTGGCTTGATATCATGTAGGCTTATTGAAATAATGATTTAAAGGATTGTTTATATAGGCAATCCACTCAAATGATCATTTACTAGATCCCCAAGGCCGACATAGAAAAATTTTGAATTTAAAACCCAAATTTTCCCGCTCAAACCTCAAAAATAGGCCAAATGGGACTCATTCGCCAAGCTAGGCAAATGAATCCCACCTGGATAGGACTCATTTTCCCAAAGTGGTGAATGGGTCCCATAGGGGCTATTTTCTTGCGAAAGTGTCGAGGAATGTGTAAATTAAGTTTATATGTTGATTTTTTCTGGTCTTTGATTAAAATATGCCTTGGGATGCACAATATGGGGTCATAGGGGACTATATTATGGCATAAATGTAAGGGGGCCCAAAATCCAATGTGAAAGTGTAAATAAATATACTTTACAGAATTTAAATTAAGGAAACATTGGGTCTATTTAGCTTAGAAGGGCCCTAAATCCCATGTGAATGTGTAAAACAAATTACAACACTAGATTAGGTCCACTTAATTTACAAGCCTCTTAAATTTAATGTGAAGATGTAAATAAATACACTTTACAACATTAAATTAAGGAAATATTAGGTTTGTTTAGCTTTAAAAGGGCCCAAAACCTAATGTGGATGTATAAAACACATCACAACACTAGATCAAGGTGATATCAGGTCTAATTTATCATTAATTATTCCCAAATTAGGTGAAATTGTACCATTTCCAAGGGGGGATCTTTTCCTTCATTACATCTAGCCCCACTTTAGTGAGAGAAGGAACTTGCTTCAAACTCACACTAAAGTAAACATTCAAGAGGGGTCCGAGTGTACCAATGCGGATGTTCTAGGATAACAAAGATCGAGGAGATGATCAAGTTCCCAGGATCCAAGATCCTAAGTCAAACTGACATAAGCACAAAAGGACACACACAAGGTGTGATGTGCAACAAAACAAGATACATGAGCATGCAATGTTGTAGATTAAAAGAAAGAAAAACAAAGTAAAAAGAGGTGGATCAAGCCTCGATCATTTGTCCAACACGATGTGGATCAGATCTAAGCTATTTGTCCAAAACTGCACACTCACTCTGAGGCAATGAAATTTCAGGTTGTCTGCTGGGTGAGTAATCCAAGAAGGTGAGACACATACGGTTGATATGTGCTCACATGCACACACAAGTGGCTAAGGGAAATTCATGCCCTGTTCGGCTTCCCATCAAACCATACCAAAGTTATACTTCCCGATAACTTTGATAAGGCTCCACGCAAGAACGAACTTTGAGCTTCATGAGGCAAGCAAAGATTCATATGCTTGAAACTTATGAACAGACAAGATGGCTCCACAGGCATGCAAAATGTGTTATGCAAGGTGGCCATATAACGATTGTTGTAAATGCAAAATAGTGTAAGGAATGTTCAAAGGGATTTTACTTAGTTCGTGCAAGGTCTCTTCTTGGGGAACATTGTGCCTAATGTCTCCAAGAGAGGACAAGTCAAATAAATATCATGCTCTCAAAGGAAATCAAGCCCAATGACACCACCAAGAAAAGGACACATCACAAGAATAAATAAATCACACAATGAAACATGAGTGTCGATGTATGCCCCCACTTTAAAGCAATTGCTAACAACATTGTTGTGAGCAATTGCTTTAAAGTAGAAGATATGAGAGATTACTCAAAAATCCCTATTCCAAGTCATATGTTTTTGAATTAAACTACATCATGAATAAGTATGTCATATGCGAGTCACCTTAAGGCATGTCATCCACATCCCAAGATTGCTCTTATATGTACATGAAAGGTGATCAACTAGCCAAAAGAGACAATGACAATTGACATACAAGGACAAGGCTATCTAATCCCCTTTCCCCCACTTAGTGCAAGACAAGGATGAGCCGAATAGAATGAAAATAAGTTTAAATTAGAGGAACTAGGTGCTTCAACACAAGGAAGAGCACCACATTCCTTAAGATGTTGAATTATGTTACTCAAAGCCTTACATTCATTAGTAGAATGACCATGAACTCTGTGATATGCACAAAATGAATGTTTGTAGTAAAATTTCTTTCATATTCTTGGAAGAAGGGATATCAAACAATCTTGGAGGAGTCTCGACAAGATACCCTCTTGATCAAAACTAGAAAATGTTCCTTTATTTTGCGATAAATATATCTCTTTCTTAGTACAAGATTTCATACTTACACAAGACTCTTTAGATTGTGAGATTTTATCCTCTCCTTTATAGGAAGGTGTAAAATCTAACGAATTCAAATCATTAGTGTTTTGCGAGATGACATTGACATTAAGTGAAGATTTCTTTGTTTGTTTCATTTCTTTCAAAGGATAATAATCAGGAGCATTAATTTCTATCAATTCAGGATGCACTAATGTTAAAGTTGGCTTAGAAGGATGTTTTGTAATAGTGTTGATATCTTTTGAGGGACAATAACCAAGACCACTAGTCTTTTCTTGCCTGTGAGGCTCTCTAGGGACATAGATACCCTATTCTCTAGCTCCACATCCTTTTTCACTATATCCAAGTTGTTTCATAAGCTCATAACCTTTTCCATAAAGATTCTTCATCTCTTTTGGATTTGGTGGTTGCTCATAATTAAGTTCAGCAAAGTTTGTTGTGTAATTTGTTTTCTTTTGGTCTAAAGTGGTCGAGGTCGATGCTTTCGAAGGGTCTTCTGAATTTTGTGTTGACATTACTGCTTTTATTTTCCTTTTTAAGAGTCTTTGTTTATGATCTTGTATTCTCCCATGAATGTTGGTGTGAAATTTAAGGAACCCCAATCATCTTCTAATGGCTTCATGACTTCTTCAATGTGATTTTCTTTGTCTTTTTGTTGTACGGGTTCTACTTGTGTAGTTGGTGTTAATGTTTTCAAGGGGTTCTCTTTGTTTTTCTCAAGTTGTAAAACACTATAAGGTTCAAGATCAGCTTCAAGTGTGTACACTTTGTTGTTGTAGACATACTTCATTTTACGATGAAGATTAGAAGGAACCCCATTCATTGCATGAATCCACGGTCTGCTTAAAAGGAGATTGTATGAAAGATCGTGAGGCAAAACATGGATTAGTGTTTCTAATGTGGCCTTTCTAGTTGTAATAGGAAAAGTTATCACACCAAGTGGCTATTTTCCTACATTGTCAAATTCCTTAATAAATAAAGAATCAGGTTGAATGTTTTATTTATCCACACCAAGCCTATTCAAAAGGTTTATACTAAACACATTAAGGGCAGAGCCATTATCAACAAGGGTTTGATTTATCCCTATTCTTTTATATTTAACTAATACCATGAAAGCTCCATTTTGTTTTTGCACTTCCAAAGGGGGGGTTCACTTTGGTGGAAAAAAAAATTCAGCATTTATTTCGTGAATCATGGCTACTATGTCATTCGGTTGCACATTAGAAGGGATAGGAACTTTTTGTAAAGCACTTTGAATCATGTTATGGTAGTGAGGGGATGCCTGAATAAGGTCCCACAATGATATCTTAATAGGAGTATTCTTTAGTTGTTCAACAAGATCATACTCCTTTCCACTTTGTGCAAGCAAACGAGGGGGGCCAGGCAAGATAGGATTAGGCAAAGGTAAGGTTGTTGAAGGTGTTTTTTTTGGTTATGGATTGTTTCTAGTGTTATATGTATGAGCAACAGTATTATGACTCGGCTGCTATGACACATTATGCTTAGGTGGGTAAAGGATAAGTTCAGGTTTGTTTTGAGTTTTCAATTGATGTGAGGGTGGGTAAAGAATTAGAGGGTTCAAAGGATGCCCCATAGGGTATGTAGGAGGTCCATTAATCAAGGGGGATCTAACAGAAACTTGCGCATTCATAACCTTAGCAATCTTGGTTTGATGTATTTCTAATAAAGGGCAATCTAGAATCACCTTTTTATCATTATCTAAGGGAGCCAAAATGTTATCATTTCCTTGCACCATGATATCCTCCCTAGGAGGAGAGTTTTTAAGAGAACTACAAGCTATATGTTCATGACATTCAAAGGTTGGTTCTTCTAGAATGACTTCATCACAAGTAAGGGAGTTATCAATGGTTCTATTGTCTTGTTTGTCAATGATGGCATTCTCTTGTTCCATAATGTCTTCCCTAGGGGAGAGAGACAAATAGGATTCTCGTGACTCTCATTGATTTCTTCTTCACAACTAGGAGAGATATCATGAGGAGGATAAATGTGATTATCATCATTTTCCATGATTTCATTATTTTTTGCTAAGGTCTTATTCTCTTGTGCCCTAACTTATACCCTAGTAGGAGAGCTTTTAAGATGTTTGTCACATTTTATGGTTGGATTTTGTAAAATAGCATCATCACAAATATGGGAGGCATCAAGAGAAGGAGAATCATGCTTGTCCATGATTGGATCTTTTCATTCAAATAGATCTCTCCAAATGGTAAGATCATTAAGAAAGGGAGAAACATGACTTTCAAGTGTATCTTCTAACACAAAACTATCGTCTTCATTACTATGAAGGATATTAGGAGAAGAACCAATATTATTATCATGGTTATCTTCAATTAGATCCCTATGCTCTATAATTTCTTCCCAAGTGGGAGAGGTAGGATTTGTTGGAGTTAAAATGACACTGAGAGGGGGGGTGAATCAGTGTCTTAACAGATTTGACCAATTTTCAAAAATTCATAAACATAGCTTAGATTTGATCTCAATATTACTCTGATTAATACATTCATGAGTTGAATGTAATTAGTCATAAACAGAATTGAGAAAAGTAATAATACCAACAATGAACTGAAACAACAACAACTTGTAAAGCAGTGAGCAGAATCAAAGAGACACAAGATTTTGTCGAGTGGAAAACCCTCCTGGGGTATAAAAACCACTCCCGAAATGCCTTCAGGCTTAATCTTTTAAACAACTATTCACAATGCCTTATAGGTTGATTTTTGAGCACCCACTCAAGGAGCACCAACCCCTCATTTAGAGATATCTATCTCAAGGAGTACCAACCCCTCAAATTATATTTCTGAACAATAAAAATATCTCAGAGGATCTCTCTATTTTTAGTTAAGCACATATTTCTCTGTTTTCTCGTCTACATAATACCCTAAGGATTCAATAATTGAATCCCTAAAATACTATATAGAGAAGAAATTTACAATATCTCTGCATCTTGTTATTCAGATTTTATTACAGAGTTTATCCATACATTTTCATACAGCCAAGGAATGATAATCTTAGAATTACAACAACCGAACAGAAACATAGTTTTCTGCTTCTATTTATACATCTTTTTAGGTATCAAATCTTCAATGAATTTTGTGGTCAAAGGAGCATAGAGAAAAGATAACTCTTTGTGATGTAAATGCTAGATAAGTAACTGTCATCAGAAGTAATGGTTGAACAACCAACCTGAGAATATTCAGACAGAAGTTAACAAAGCTGTTTATAATAGAAATCTTCATCTTGTACCTAGCAAGATTATTAGTCAAGGTGAAATTTATTTCCCAATAAAAGAGTCGTTTCACCCAGCTAAGAGCTGACCTCAACAAATCTGAAACGTATGTGATCATTTCATTGCTTAAAAAGCACAACTTCCCACCAAGACAAATCTGCAACTCCCATGGCTCCATCAACCACTGTTGAGCTTTCAGCCAGAAATGCACCAAATAAAGCTTCCATATACCACTGATAAAGCCGTTACAACCAGCAACAACAGAAACTAAAATTCTCATGATGGCGGCCAGGCTAGGGTTCCATACCCAGCCAAAAAGAATAATCATGAAATTTTTCCCTAAACTCTCATTTCCATCGATGTAACATTATGCCAGAGGCAACTTTATCGCCGTCAGACATCCCTATGTTTGTTGCTGAGACAATTCATAATCGGGGAGACCTTATATAGAATACCTTTTGTTTTACCAAAAGCCCACTTGATACACATTAGTCGCTGTGACACATGGTTTTTCTTGCCGATGAGTCCATCCGCCCTATATATGTCGCTGTAACTTCAAACTATCGGGGAGACATCTTGTAGATTGTTTTATGTCATACCGAAACACCCCAAATTCACACCTGTTCACTGAGACATCCAGATAGACCTACCGAAGGCAATTAAATCGCTAGTCATTCCCCTTAGTTATCACTTTCGCCATGACCCAACAGAATCAGTGAGAAGTCAACAAAAACATTATGTCATGCTGAGAGCCCCCGTGATGAAACTTGTCACCGTAACATATCGCTCTCGGGGAGACCTTGCGCCAAAAACCCTGACTCTTACCGATACGCATCCATCCACCACTGGTCGGTGAGACATAACAATTTCGCTGTGACCTCATACCGATGGTGTAACACTTGCCGATAGACTTCCACATGCATTAGTCGGGGAGACATAACCCTTTTCGCTATGACCCTTCACCGAAGCCTTAAACTCTTGCTGATATAACCTCTGTGCACAAGTTGGTAAGACACCACGAAATCGCTATGACATTTCATCGAAGCCACAACCTTTGTCGATAAGACATTTCAATGCATGGTCGGTGAGACAATATGTCTTCAGTGAGACCACATACCGAATACAACACTCCTGCCGATATGTTCTTTCTTGTGTCGGTCGCCAAGACACAAAGCACTCGATGAAACAACATGTCGATAGGGATTTCTTACGCCGATGAACCTCCTTATGTATTAGTTAGTGAGACCCGACTCATTCGGTAAGACCTCTCAGCGGTGAGAAATACTTATGCCGATAGATCCCTTTGTGTCGCTGAAACAAAAGAGAAGTCTTGTCGAAAGCTGCCTGAATGAAAAAATCCAATCGACATGACATCAGAAATGTCTTGCCGATAGGCAACACAGACATTTCAAAATGGATCGGGGAGACCCTGCCATTCTCACGCCGATATGTGCAAGCCCAAATGAGAAACAACCAATACCATTAGACAAATGAGATGTCAGAACCAAGGTAACTGTAATGCCTTCAAAAATGTGAGTTCAAAGAATGTAATCAAATGGCTTGTAAACATGTGAAATACACCTATGGTATGCAAGGAGAACCATCCTGACAAAGAAACCATTTGTCAAACTCTGTCAGTCAAAGAAATTGCATTCATAACTTTCTGTAATAGCCAAGAGACATCAAAGAAGTGCCATACTAAAGCATAAGGATCCAAACTGAGATAGATCATCAAAGAGAACTAACTGAAAGAGATTTTGTCATCAAGGACAAACCATATGATCACAACTGAGAACCAACAAACTCCCCCTTTGTCCTTGATGGAAAAACACAAATGACTCTCCCCCTTTTTTCCTCAATGACAAAGAATAGAATTGAAGAATGTGCATTGCCATGAAACACAACTGAGAAGCCAACCAAAATATCATGAGAAACAGCTGCAAAAAGAGTAACAGTGCAGCAACCAAGATTGTAGGAGAGCTGTAAGTGAATCAAAACATATAACATGCTCCCCCTAAGCAGTAGCTTGGAGATTTAGTGAAGTAATGATTGAGAGATAACTCCCAATCAAAGTCTCAGCCTTTCAAATAATGCTTTTGCTAAGGGCTTAGTGAAAATGTCAGCCACCTGATCTTGTGAACCAACAAACTATAAGCAGACATCATTAGCCAGTACCTTTTCTCGAAGAAAGTGAAACTTGATAGCAATATGTTTAGTGCGAGAGTGCATAACAGGATTTTTTGATATATTTATCGCACTAGTGTTATCACAGAGAATAGAAACAGGTTTAGGAACTTCAATACCCATATCTGAGAGAGTTTGACTCATCCAAAGAACTTGAGTACAACATGAAGTGGCAACAATGTATTTTGCTTTAGCAGTAGAAAGAGAAACAAATACTTGTTTCTTGCTGTGCCATGCCACTAAACGATCACCAAGAAAGAATGCAGCACCACTGGTGCTTTTCCTATCATCCAAACAACCAGCCCAGTCAGCATCAGTATAAGCAATCAAAGAGAAATCATTGCTTCTAGGATACCAAAGACCATAATCAAGAGTTCCCTAATGTATTTAAAGATCCTTTTAACAGCAGTGACATGAGATTCTTTAGGTGATGCCTGAAACCGTGCAACAGTGCAAACTACCTACATGATGTCAGGTCGAGAAGCAATTTTTCCATACCAAAGTTCATAAGGAGTGTGTTTAGATTTCACCCTAAGTTGCACTCTATTCAAAATGTATACAGCTGTATGAACAACTTCTTTCCAATACATATCAGACAACTTAGCTTCATCTAGCATGGTTCTAGCCATTTCTTTTATAGTTCTATTCTTACGTTCAACTACCCCATTTTTTTGAGGTGTTTTTGTTGCAGCATATTGTCTTTTAATGTCATGATGTTCACAGTAATCAATAAACTCTTGAGAAGTGAACTCACCTCCTTTGTCAGATCGCAGACATTTAAGTTTCAGATCAGATTCTTTTTCAACCATTTTACGAAAAATTTTGAACCTTCCAAAGGCTTCTGATTTGTGCTTAAGAAATGTGACCCATATCATTCTAGTATAATCATCCACAAACAACATAAAGTACCTTTCACCATTAATAGACCTTGTTCTGGTTGGTCCACATAAATCAGTATGCACAAGCTATAAAGGTTTTGAAGAAGAATGTTCTTTTGTTTTGAAGTTGATTTTAGTCTGTTTACCACTTAAACAGTCTTTGCACACAGAGTTTTCTGGTTTGTTAAGAATGGTAGACCTCTAACATTCTGATTTTTACTGATTCTAACCAGATTTTCAAAGTTTATGTGTCCTAATCTTTTATGCCATAACCAATTCTCTTCAATTTGGACCATTAGACACATACCTTGATTATTGTCATTGCTTGATGTGTCAAGAAGATTGTACACATTTCCTTTAGTCCTCCTTCCAGCTGCAACAGCCTTTCCAAGCTTGTTCTTAATCTCACATCCCTGCAAAGTGAAAAGAACATGATAACCACTATCACAGATTTGACTAACACTTAGAAGATTGTGCTTAAGACCTTCCACATAGTACACATTATAGATAGGAGTGTCTTCATTCAAAAGAAGTGAAACTCTACCTTTAATTTGAATACCAGAGTTATCACCAAACTTAACATAACCACCTACATAATCTTCAAGATTTATAAACTTATCCTTGTCGCCAGTCATATGGTTAGAACATCCACTGTCCAGGACCCATAGGTCCTTTTTCTTGGAATGAAAAGTAGTTTGAACCAACATAGTTTGCTCAATGTTGTTAACAGTCTTAGGTTTCCAAACCTTTTTAATTTTCTGTTGTTTCAATTGCAGATCAGTTATGCACTGTTTGACAGAATGTCCCAAAGCATTGCATTTAAAACATCTAATCTATCTAACAAAACCATAGTGTTGCCTAAGACCAAACCTGGGTATTCTAGGATTCATAAGCCTACAAGTGCTCACCTTATGGCCAAATTTGTTGCAGAAAAAACAATAACTATAGAAGAAAGGATTAACTCTGTATGAAGATCTATTACCTCTTAAAGACTAAACATGATCCTTACTAAATTCTGAGTGATTTGAACCTGAACCTTTGACTTCAGAAGAGGGGTTTTGTTTTGTATTATCAATTGAACATTTACCCTTTTCAAAACCAATACCAGTTTTATCTTTATACAGCTTCTGCTTGCTGAGCATCTCATTCAGTTTTAGAGTGCTTTCATATTTTTCAATTTCCTTCCTAAGACAAACTACTTCTTGTTCCAGTTTTTGAATTTCTTGATCTTTGCAGCTTACAGTCTCTTGAAGATAGTCTTCAACTCTTTTAGCTTCTTCAAGCTGAGTTTTTAGAGAGACCATTTCTTGATCCGGTTTATGTTCTTGAGCAAGAACTTGTTTTTTGAGTTTTCTGACCTCTTGTAAAGCACATTTCAGCTCACTTTCAAGATCTACTTCACCTTCTTCAACATCAATAGTGTTTAAATCATTTTGTTGAGTAATTTCAGCCATGAACAAGGTTTCATCTTCTTCAACTGATGAATCCTCAGACTCAATATCAGATTCATCCTTACTAAATAGAATTTTCTTCTTTTTGAAATTGAAGTTTCATTTAGGTTTGAAGGCCTTCTTCTTAGGCAGTTTTTTAGTTGTCTCGTTGTCACAGATTTGATCATCATAGGGACACTTTGCAGCAAAGTGACCTATTTTGCCACAGTTAAAACATTTAAAGGGAAGTTTTCCCTTATATTTTCTTGATCCCTTTTTAAATCTTCTAACAAAATGGGATTCTTTAGAATCAGACAACTCTGATTCACTGACTTCAACTTTTTCTTTCCTTTTAGTGTTAAAGGCAGTTTCTTTTCCTGTTGAAATGTTTTTGCTAGTTCTCATTTCATAGGCAGTAAGTATTCCTTGCAAGCTGTCTAAGGTAAGCTAATCAAAGTGTTTCTTTTCTTCTAGGGCTGAAACCTTAGATTCAAATTTGGATGGTAAGGTTCTAACAACCTTTGTGACCACATCAAATTCATTAACCTCTTGACCTAGACCTTTCATTGCATTGACAACTTCATCAACTCTTAGGAAATATTCAGCCACTTTTTCATCATCCTTCATTTTCAACTCCTCTGATGTTTGAGTGTAATGATTTTTGACAGTTTGACTTTCTCATTCCCTTGATATATAGTTTCAAGTTTTTCCCAGATTTCATGAGCAGATTTGCAATGCATGACTTTAATGAACACATCTTTAGTTAACCCACACAAGATGGCATGCTTAGCTCTGGCATTTGTTTCATACCTCTTTTTTTCAGCAGGATCAGTGGGAATAGAGGCTGGTACATTGTAAGCATTTATAACAATGCTCCAAACATCAACATCAAAAGAAATAAGAAAAGCTTCCATTCTGATTCTCCAGAACACATAATCTGTTCCATCAAATAACGGAGCTTTGGTTATAGAGGCACCATCTTGAGAATGTGCCATTAAACAAACTCAAAGACCAAGATCAATCCAAGGTGATTAAAACCTATCAGAGGACCCTACGCTCTGATACCAATTGTTGGAGTTAAAATGACACTAAGAGGGGGGGTGAATCAGTGTATTAACAGATTTGACCAATTTCAAAAATTCATAAACATAGCTCAGATTTGATCTCAATATTACTCTAATTAATGCATTCATGAGTTGAATGTAATCAGTCATAAACAGAATTGAGAAAAGTAATAATACCAACAGTGAACTGAAACAACTTGTAAAGCAGTGAGCAGAATCAAAGAGACACAAGATTTTGTCGAGTGGAAAACCCTCCTGGGGTATAAAAACCACTCCCAAAATGCCTTCCAGGCTTAATCTTTTAAACAACTATTCACAATGCCTTATAGGCTGATTTTTGAGCACCCACTCAAGGAGCACCAACCCCTCATTTAGAGATATCTATCTCAAGGAGTACCAACCCCTCAAATTATATTTCTGAACAATAAAAATATCTCAGAGGATCTCTCTATTTTTAGTTAAGCACATATTTCTCTGTTTTCTCGTCTACATAATACCCTAAGGATTCAATAATTGAATCCCTAAAATACTATATAGAGAAGAAATTTACAATATCTCTACATCTTGTTATTCAGATTTTATTGCAGAGTTTATCCATACATTTTCATACAGCCAAGGAATGATAATCTTAGAATTACAACAACCGAACAGAAACATAGTTTTCTGCTTCTATTTATACATCTTTTTAGGTATCAAATCTTCAATGAATTTCATAGTCAAAGGAGCATAGAGAAAAGATAACTCTTTGTGATGTAAATGCCAGATAAGTAACTGTCATCAGAAGTAACGGCTGAACAACCAACCTAAGAATATTCAGACAGAAGTTAACAAAGTTGTTTATAACAGAAATCTTCATCTTGTACCTAGCAAGATTATTAGTCGAGGTGAAATTGATTTCCCAATACAAGAGCCGTTTCACCTAGCTAAGAGCCGACCTCAACAAATCTGAAATGTATGTGATCATTTCACTGCTTAAAAAGCACAACTGCCCACCACAGACAAATCTGCAACTCCCATGGCTCCATCAACCACTGTTGAGCTTTCAGCCAGAAATGCACCAAATAAAGCTTCCATATACCATTGATAAAGCCGTTACAGCAGCAACAATAGAAACTAAAATTCTCATGATGGTGGCCAGGCTAGGGTTCCATACCCAACCAAAAAGAATAATCACAAAATTTTTCCCTAAACTCTCATTTCCATCGATGTAACGTTATGCCGAAGGCAATTTTATAACCGTCAGACATCCCTATGTTTGTCACTGAGACAATTCATAATCGGGGAGACCTTATATAGAATACCTTTTGTTTTACCGAAAGCCCACTTGATACACATTAGTCACCGTGACACATGGTTTTTCTTGCCGATGAGTCCATCCACCCTATATATGTCACTGTAACTTCAAACTATCGGGGAGACATCTTGTAGATTGTTTTATGTCATACCAAAACACCCCAAATTCACACCTATTCGCTGAGACATCCAGATAGACCTGCTGAAGGAAATTAAATCGCCGGTCATTCCCCTTAGTTATCGCTTTCGCCATGACCCAACAAAATTGGTGAGAAGTCATAACGAAAACATTATGTCACGCCAAGAGCCCCTGTGATCAAACTTGTCGCCGTAACATATCGCTCTCGGGGAGACCTTGCGCCGAAAACCCTGACTCTTACCGATACGCATCCATCCACCACTAGTCAGTGAGACATAACAATTTCGTTGTGACCTCATACCGACAATGTAACACTTGCTGATAGACTTCCACATGCATTAGTCGGGGAGACATAACCCTTTTCGCTATGACCCTTCATCGAAGCCTTAAACTCTTGCCGATATAACCTCTGTGCACAAGTTGGTAAGACACCACAAAATCGCTATGACATTTCATCGAAGCCACAACCTTTTTCGATAAGACATTTCAGTGCACGGTCGGTGAGACCACATACCGAATACAACACTCCCTCTGATATGTTCTTTCTTGTGCTAGTCACCAAGACACAAAGCGCTTGATGAAACAACATGCCGATAGGGATTTCTTACGCCGATGAACCTCCTTATGTATTAGTCGGTGAGACCCGACTCATTCGATAAGACCTCTCAGCGGTGAGAAATACTTATGCCGATAGATCCCTTTGTGTCGCCGAAACAAAAGAGAAGTCTTGTCGAAAGCTGCCTGAATGAAAAAATCTAATCGACATGACATCAGAAATGTCTTGCCGATAGGAAACATAGACATTTCAAAATGGATCGGGGAGACCCTTCCATTCTCATGCCGATATGTGCAAGCCCAAATGAGAAACAACCAATACCATTAGACAAATGAGATGTCAGAACCAAGGTAACTGTAATGCCTTCAAAAATGTGAGTTCAAAGAATGTAATCAAATGGCTTGTAAACATGTGAAATAAACCTGTGGTATGCAAGGAGAACCATCCTAACAAAGAAACCATCTGTCAAACTCTGTCAGTCAAAGAAATTGCATTCATAACTTTCTGTAATAGCCAAGAGACATAAAGAAGTGCCATACTAAAGCATAAGGATCCAAACTGAGATAGATCATCAAAGAGAACTAATTGAAAGAGATTTTGTCATCAAGGACAAACCATATGATCACAACTGAGAACCAACAGGATTGTCAAAGCTCTCCATCATTAGATCTCTTAACACCAATGTGTCTACCTCACAAATGTCATTTTCATGGTCGTTCATGATTGTAGCATTCTCACAAATAGGGGAAGTGTTGGGAGAGGAATGTAAACTAAGTAAAGTGGTGGAAATGAATTCATCTTTTGTTGTTATACTATCTTCCCAAGGGGAATGAGAAGAAGGGAAAACAAGACCTTCATGATTTTCAACGATTGCATCTTCTTTCACCAAGATACCTTCGTCACTAAAAGGAGAGGTATCGGGAGAAGAACAACTATGATCGTCATGAATACCCATGCTTATATCTTCTTCCATCACATCATTCCCACAAATAGGATAGATAAGAGGGGGTGTAGTTTTAAGGAAAGCATCAACATTTCCACTCTCTTGCACTAAGAGACTCTCATAACTAGGGAATGCATTGAATGAGTGATTAACATGCTTATTGACTAACTTTTTCTTTGCAAACTTGGAAAAGACTGAAACTAATATTTTTGAATAATAATGTATGCAAACTTAAAATGCAATGTAAAGGCCTAGAATGGAATGTGTAGATGAAATTTTAAGATTTCAAACAAGTTAATTTACTAATTATACTATGCAATGATCTAAAAAATGAAATGTTGCAAATGCAAATTTAGAATTAAGAAATGCATGAAATTGACCAATTTTAGCTAGATTTAGTGAAATGCATGTAACAGATAGTCAACCCACTGAAACAGATAGTTAATGGAAGCAAATAGAAGTGTAGAAACAATTTTTTTAGTGTTGTAAAAGGTAGTTTCAAATGTGTACTAGGACTAATTCACCCAAGGTGGTGAATGAGTCCCAGTAGGGATTGTTTTCAAAATTTTCAGAAATTTTCAATTGATTTTTTATGCTTTTTATGTTGTATGATCTATAAACTAAGTGAAAATGTAGTTTTTAGATGATTTGAAATTATTTGAGATGTAAAAATGCAACCTAAATGCACTTTCACTAATGCAAATTTCAGAAACCCTAGATGCCAATTAACTAATGCAAATTCAATGCAAGCTAGATCTAGGATGATGATGGACTCCAAATCAAAAAATGAAATGTGATAAATGCAGGTTCACCAAAATCAAATGTAGAAAAAGTGGTATGGTGCTATCATATGGTTTTAGGACATAGATCACACCCACTTTTCCACTTTCATCCAAGGATAACCCTTAAGATCTCAATGCAAAGGAGAAAGAGATTTTGCAAGAGGGATGTCTTAGGGGCTGATTATAAGTTAATGAGGGGTTCACCACCAAGTTAAGACTTGGAAAAGATAATGAAATGCAAGATAAAATGAAAAACCCTAATATGATGTAATGACCTACAAAATAACCTAGAAAAGTGTGTAAAACAAAACAAAAATTTGCAAAATAGAATGTGTGCACCTATAAACTTGTAGAGACTTAAATGGAGACTAAAAATTCTACAAATCCTAAAATTTTAGCCTACCAAGACTCATTCGCCGTTCTGGTCAAATCAATCCCAGATCTGGATTCCTGCACAGGAATAGGTTTCAAGCAAAAGGGTATCTAAATCTGCAAAAATCTTTGAAAAACACCTACATTGGGACTCATTCGCCACTCTTGATGAATCAGTTTCATTCTAGTTTTTGGGAATTCAAAGTTTGAATATGTTCTACTCAATCTGCTTCTTTAGGTTTCTAGATCTAAAACTCTGATTTCGAACCTGTAGGTGACTTTTTAGTGAAGATTAGGACCTTGCAAATGGGGAGACAACTCTAACAACTTTCTCCAAGCTTGTAACCTAATCTTCAATGATCCTTCAAGTCTTCAAAGCACCTAGATCTACAATTACACAAAGAAAGAGAGAGAAAGTGTTGATTGTTAGGGTATAGGGGTTTGCCTTGGTCAAACCCCTTGTAGGTAATTAAATCAAATGATGAGACAATAAAATGAAGGCATGAAACATGAAACAAAGAACATGAATCATGGGAAATGATACCTTGAATGATGCTTTGTAAATGATGTCTTGTAAATATGCAACTCAACATGAAATGTCCATGAAGGATGTAGATCTTAATCTTGACAATAGGAGTAGAACAATGCTTGATCTTGGATCTTCAATGCTACATCACAACACTAGCTCAATAACATGCTTGATGCATGATATCCTTGACATGATGATGGATCTTGAATTGCTGCAATAATTGATGAAGAATTCTACTCTTGAATGCTCTCTAGATGATCTTGTGAAGTCTCGGAATGCTTAGCTCTTGAGTGCTTGGCTTGATATCATGTAGGCTTATTGAAATAATGATTTGAAGGCTTGTTTATTTAGGAAATTCACTCAAATTACCATTTATTAGATCCCCAAGGCCAACATAGAAAAAGTTTGAATTTAAAACCCAATTTTTCCTGCTCAAACCTCAAAAATAGGCCAAATGGGACTCATTTGCCCAAAGTGGTGAATGGGTCCTATAGGGGCTCTTTTGCTTGCTAAAGTGTTGAGGAATGTATAAATTAAGTTTATATGTTGATTTTGTTGGTTCTTTGATTAAAATATGCCTTGGGATGCACAATATGGGGTCATAGGGGCCTATATTAGGGTCATAAATGCAAGGGGGCCAAAAATCCAATGTGAAAGTGTAAATAAATATACTTTACAACATTAAATTAAGGCAAAATTGGGTCTATTTAGCTTAGAAGGGCCCGAAATCCCATGTGAATATGTGAATGTGTAAAAAACATTACAACACTAGATTAGGTCCACTTAATTTACAAGCCTATTAAATTTAATGTGAAGGTGTAAATAAATACACTTTACAACATTAAATTAAGGAAAAGTTAGGTTTATTTAGCTTTAAAAGGGCCCAAAACCTAATGTAGATGTATAAAACACATCACAACACTAGATCAAGGTGATATAAAGTATAATTTATCTTTAATTATTCCCAAATTAGGTGAAATTGCACCATTTCCAAGGGGAAATCTTTTTCGTCATTACACTAACTATTGATAAATATTATGTGAAAGCATATTTTTTTGAATAGACGACTACCGGGGAGATGTGCTAGTTGGATGCAGGTATATGTTAAATCCTCCAGGTGAAAGGGGAAGTATTACTTAGAAGAATAACTTGGTCGAGTAACCAATAGCGTAAGCTAACTAAGCTTATACACACACACTCACATTAGAATGATTGAGTCAAGTTATTATTTTGGGAATTGGTAATTAATCCTTAGTATAAGTGATTGCATTGGTAAGGGTCTTGATTACTATTGAATTCATGCTTGGATTGTAACGTACTAACCTTTCTATAAAGTAAAATTTTCTTATTTTACACCAAACAAGTAAATAAGCAAGTAACAAGCCATTACAATAAAAAAATTCTTTTCTTTTATTGATAAATTCCAATCAAGATGCAAAACATATTACAACATGAATTCATTTTCCTTTCATATATACATCAATGTAAGAAAGCATACAAATACATACATAGCTCAAAGAGCTTTAGAAAAAATAGTTATAAGATGGTCCAGGATCCTTCCTTTAAAATCTTGGTTCTTTTGTCACCTGTTATGGAGGAGAAGCATCACTCAGGCACTTTTTTGCCAACCACGAACTCTTAATGCAGTCCTCTGCACATCTATCATTCAATAGATGGCCCTTCCCTTCAACAAAGAGATTCTTAGAGTAACCGATAATGACAACCAACTGAGCATAGTGTTGTGTCCTACATAACTAGAACTTGTAATCCCACAATCTCAAACTAGCATGTAATACTAGATCACGATGAACTGACAGTGTAGTCATGGTATTCACACAATCTATAGTGGAGTCTCAGACATTACACTACTTTGACCAAAGTTTTTTATTCAATAAAATACTGAGAGTCATTTATCACATACACTAGTCAGGGCCGATTTGACTTAAGGCTATCTTACACTATGCATAGGTATTGTCCTTCAATGGATAATATGTCACCCTAGACTAACCTATCACAATTTTAATCTACTTGAAATGAATCTATTTAACAAGTACACAAGCTCCCTCCCATACTGTATTAACTATCCTAGGAGTAACACAAGATTTCCTAGTTAAATCAATAACTTAGTTGGGTGTACCTCAAGTGACTCTTGCATTCAATCAAGCCTAGTATATAATAACTATGATATACACCTTTCTCCTATTATGAAGTTCTTACAAACACAATATAAAAATATCCTAAAAGCTTCAATTCCCTTTTTCAAAGACACTCTCAATTACTTCTATTGCACATAGTGAATAGACATTTCAGGAAAACATAGAAAATATATTAATTCTAAGTAAATAACATGAAGAAGAGATCCTCATGCCTATTATCACTTTTCCAAATTAATGGCAACAATGCAACCTTCTCCAATAGTAACCAACTTGAAATCAGATTCTCACAACAACTCTCTCTCACTTTTTGATAGCTCACTTCTCTCAAACAATAATCATATCTCTTACTCACAATAGATCACTCTATTTTTAACTCATAAAACAAGACAATATGGTTGGTAATAAATCACAAGTGATGAACAATAAAATACATATATTTCTTGGAAAAGAATGTGTCTCTCAAGTGAAATGGTTCAACTATTTATAGAGCAACCAAGCAATCACAAAGCCTAAATTTTAGGCATGTAAAATGACAACAAGATTCATGCAAAGCAACTCAGTAATAAGGTGGAAATTAAATAAGCTCAAACTCACCAAAACCTCCTACAGATTGACTTACATCTTTGATAGCAATTCAAAGACCAATTCAAAATGCACATGGAGAATTCAAATTCTACTCCAGTGAAGAAATCTACAGGAAATTGCTTCAAGAGGTGGTGCCAAAGCCTCTCTTCTAATATCAAGTTGGTGCAATTTTAGAAAGAGTGAAACAGTCAATAAGAAGTCTGCAACACTTAGCATGTATCAACTAAAATAAAGGGATGAGTCGATTTAACCAATTAAAGACGTTGGACTAAGTCCACATTACTCTTATCATTGTGTTGACCAAGTCAAAGTTTAACAGATAAAAAAATTTCATATGTTTTCACATATGTGACATGGTGAGTGAAACATGGCTTTACTTACACATTCGTAAGCATTTCCAAATTTACTTCCAATTTCATAGTCGTTGATAACTATAATCGACCTTTATTGCCATGATCATTTAACGTCTTAAGTAGCCTTTATAAATTAACTTCCTATTGAATAAGAATTAGTTGAATTCTAATAACATAAATAATATGTTAAATATATATTATATACATATATATTTAAATACCACAATGTATTTATATATATATATATATATCTAAATATATATAATCATTTAATATATATATATATGTATATAGGTATATATATCGTAAGCCAATAGTGTCAACATACATCCAATATATATACATACATACATATACATATACATACACATATATATATACTTACATATATATATATACTTATATATATATATATATACTTACATATATATACATACATACATACATATATATATATATATACATACATACATACATATATATATGTATGTATGTATGTATGTATGTATCTATATATATATGTATGTATGTATATATATGTATGTATGTATATATATATATGTATGTATATATATATAAGAGTACATGTAATATAGTATATAATAAACACATTATACTGGATGTATGCATATATATATATGTATAATTGTATATGCCTCTATGTACACGTATATATAGGTATATCATATCGATGCATCCATATGAGCATATCCTTTTGCCAATGTAGGCTTGTATCAATATACATATACATATAGATACATGTATATACTATACATATATATTTATGTTCACATCCGATTCACTTACAGCCAATCACAATTATTATCATATTGATAAGTGTTTACGTGTGGTATATCTATACATGTGCATATACATGTTGTTGGATCCTATTGATATACATGTGCATATATATGCATATACTCTACATACATCCTACTTGTCAATGTAATAGCAATAGTAAAAGAAAGATCTCAAAAGCTCAAATAGATAAACATCACCCGAAAATGCATGCAAAAGTAAACAAGACTCTCAATGCAAACATACTAGCTAAGGATGACTTACCTATTACCCACAAACTGACTCAACTCAATCATTCTAATGTGGTGTGTGTGTATGCTCAGATAGTTTACTTTTACTGGTTACCTAACCAAGATCTTCTCCCAAGTGATACTTCCCCTTTGCCTAGATTAATGGAACACATACCTACATCCACTAACACATGCACACAACAATCAATTTTCCATAACATATGCAGTATACATAAACATCTCCAAAGTTAGAATAATTATAATTCAATAACCTTTCATTCACATAAATGCATTATTTCACCATGAATAACATCAATTGAAGTAAAATCAAATGATACAATCATCAAATGTGATAACATTCATATTGATAACAAGGTACAAGAATATTTTATTCATCTCTAGAATTCACATTACATCCATTTTTACCCTATGTAGTAATAGTAAATAGTAACTATACAATTGGGGTGTAACATACTCCCCCCCTTATGAATCATCATCCTTGATGACCTAAGGTATTATTCAAAACATAACAACTAGCATTACATTATTCAACATTCTCAAAAGTGTCAAGAATATCAGGATTTTTTTGTTGAATTTCCGCATAGTCCTCCCAAGTAGCTGAGTCTTTTGCATACTGGTCCCACTAGACTTTGCACTACAAGACCTCTCTATTATGTAAGTGTAGCTTACATGTTCCTATCACATTGACAGGCTCGAGAGTTACTACTCTAGGGTCCCTTACCTATAAAGCAGTCCAATCAATTACATGATTATCCCCTAATATATACTTTTTAAGGTAGGACAAATGGAAGACATTATGCATTCTAGCAAGATTTGGTGACAAAGCGATTTGATAAGTTACTGGATTCACTTCTTATAGAATCTCAAAAGTTCCAACATAATGTGGAGCTAACTTAGAAGACTTTCCAAATTTAATGGAGCTCTTGTGAGGTTTTACTCTTAACAATACTTTGTCACCTAAGGAAAAATTATAGGACACTCTCTTAGTATTTGTGTAAATTTTCTATCAATTGTCAGCTTTTGCTAACCTTTGCTTAATAATCTTAACTTTCTCATCCATTTCAGCCAACTTTTCTAGCCTAAGACTCACTCGATCCTCAAGTTTATCCCAACTTATGGGAGTTTTACACTTTCAACCATACAAAGCTTCAAAAGGAGTCATCTTAATTGCAAAATGATAATAGTTATTGTAAGCAAATTCAACTAAGGGTAAGTAATCTTCCCACTTGTATTGTTGATCCATGCAATACATCCTAATTAGATCCTCCAACACTTGGTTTACCCTTTTCGTTTGCCCATCCATTTCCGTATGATATGTTGAGCTTATATTCAACTGAGTCCCTAGTGCAAAAAATAAAGTTTTCCAAAACCTAGAAGTGACTCCTGCATCTCTATTTGAAATAATCTTTTTAGGAATTCCATGCAATCTAAACACTTCCTGCACAAATTTTCTTGCTATGACAGGTGCTCCATCAGTTAGGTTCCTTGGTATAAAATGTGCCACTTTCATAAGATTATCTACTACCACCAATATGGCATTATGCTTATTCCTTGACATAGGCAATCCTTGCACAAATTCCATACTTATGACTTTCCATTTCCTTTTTGGTATATCGTGTGGGTATAACAAGCCCACAGGATGATGATGCTCAACTTTCACCCTTTGACACTCAAGACACCTAGCCACAAAACTAGCGGCATCTCCTTTCATTCCCTTCCAGAAGTATAATGGTTTTACATCAGCCATCATTTTCATCACTCCAAGATGTCCAAAGTATGGTGCTTCATGTATTTCCTTCCATACCAGATTTCTCAATTCCTTTACATCAAGTACATACACTCTACCCTTGTATCTAAGTAATCCATTAGGTTCAAATTGAAAACCTTCATACCTATAATCTTGAGGATTATTTGTGAGTGCTTGCTTAACTTGCAAGTAATACTCATCCTCACATTTTTGGAGTACTTTCCCTTTGAAATCGGTTTGAATTGCTACTAAGGAAGAAATGTGTCATCTTCAACTTAATGTGTCGGCAACCCAATTTTCTTTCCCCTTAGTATAACTGATATTAAAACCATAGTCAGCTATTAACTCTAACCATCTTCTCTATCTAGCATTTAGATTAGGTTGAGTAAAAAGGTACTTTAACCCATTATGGTCAATTTTCAACTCAAAGGGTTTTCCTAGCAAATAGTGCCTCCATATTTGCAATGCATGAACTACAGCTTCCAACTCTAAATCATGTGATGCATAATTCATTTCATATGGTTGTAACTTTCAAGATTCATAGGAAGTTACTTGTCCATCTTGCATCAACACACCTCCTAACCCTTCTCCTGCATGCATCTGTGATAACCATAAAGTTACCTTCAGGATTTGGTACTTTTAAGATTGGTGCAGTGGTTAACTTTTCTTTGAGTAGGTAAAAATATTCTGGACACTTCCCATTCCATTCAGATCTCTTTCCTTTCTTTTGTAAATAAGTAATTGGAAAATAAATCTTAGAAAATTTTGCGACAAACTTCCTATAATATCCTACCAAATCCCATGAAACTTTTTACTTTTGACACATTTTTGGGTATAGGCCACTCAATTATTGCTTTGATCTTTGTTGGATCTACAACAATTCCATTTGTTGAAATCACATGACCTAAATAATTTACCCTTTTTTGGAAGAATGTACACTTGGAAACTTTACCATACAACCTATGCTCTCTCAAACATTGTAGGACCATTTCTAAATGCTTGCAATGTTCTTCCTCATTTCTAGAATAAATCAAAATATCTAGAAAAACTAGTACAAATTTGTCAAGGTAATCCCTAAACACACTATTCATTAGGTTCATGAATGTTGCAAGTGCATTTGTTAAACTGAAAGGTAAAATAGTGAGCTCAAAGTGTCCATATCTAGTTTTGAAAGCAATTTTAAAGATATCTTTATCTTTAACCCTCAATTGGTGATATCCAAATCTCATATCTATTTTAGAGAATACGACACCCCTCATTTGATCAAAAATATCATCAATGTGTGGCAACGGATACTTGTTCTTAATTGTAGCTTTGTTAAGCATACGATAGTCGATGCACAAATGCAATGTACCATCCTTCTTCTTAACAAATATGATTGGCACTCCCCAAGGTGAAACACTTGGTCTTATCAATCCTTTCGACAACAATTCATCCAATTGTGTCTTAAGTTCCATAATTTCAGTGGTTGTCATCCTATAGGGTACCTTAGAAATAGGTTCTGACACTCGAACTATATCAATAGAGAAATCAAATACTCTTTTCGGAGGTAATCCTAGTAACTCATCTAGAAACACATCCAAAAATTTCCTCAAAATTGGGTACTTCTCCATATCTGATTTTCCAGTTTCATCTATTTCTCCATCTTCTAGTTCTTGCAAACTCTGGTACTCTAAATTATCACTATCATTCCCAAGTTCTTCAATATTTACGTCAAAGAGTTTACACCCTTTCTTCTTAGCTCTTATAAGTTTTATTGTTGTAATTTATTGAATCTTAACCTCCCTAGGTATTCCTTGGAATTTAACTTGATTTCCAAAATCATCTAGGAATTCTATAGTCTTTGCATGGTAGTCTACTATAGCCCTATGTTTCCACAACCAATTCATTCTGGGGATAACATCATATGATCCTATAGGTGTGACATAAAGGTTAACTTCTGTAGTAAAACTAGGTAATTTTATTCTAGCCTCAAATAGACATTGATCCACCTTTGCTCTTGTCTAGTTTGCATACTCTACATCTCAAGACATTGCCATGTGTCCTGCCTTCCTAGATAATTGTTTAGCTATTCTAGGTGTAATGAAATTCTCAATTGCACCAATATCAATAAGAAAAAAAATAGGTAAGCCAAACAAAATACTTGGTTTTTCAATTGGAGTTACTTGGTAATTTGCATGTCGATCGTCTGCAACTGCATGTATCCTTTGTTGAAACATGGCCTGCTAGGTGGGTAATGAATTACCATATGGTCGTGATCCAAAAATTTTATCGGGACATTCACTTGCATAGTGATCCCCTCTGCATATAAAACATTATGAAGTTGGTCCTCTTTTCCCTATGGTTTCTTTAGACTTTTTGGCATCATTAGCTTTGTTGGTATTACCCATCTAGAATCATTTCTTTTTTGATCTCTCCTAAAATCTTTTCCATTATTGCAAAATCTTTTCACCTTTTTCCTTGAAAATTTTGCATAGATTCCTCCTTCTTTGGAACTATCTTGTTAGGAACTTCCACATCCTTCTTTTTCTCTTTTCTTTCTTGTCGAGTGGAATTAGCTTTAAGCTTTTGTTCCTGCTTAATTGCTTTTTCATATACAAGATCCATTGTCGTTGGACCATGCATATCCACTTCCCCTCCAATCTGATTTTTTAGTCTCATTATAAATTTCCTAATACGGAAACACTCATCCTTGTGATATATGGGAACATAGCGTAGAAGTCGGGTAAAATTGTCCCAATATTTGTTGATTGTCATGTTACCTTGTATTAACCCCTGGAAATCCAAGAGTTTCTTGTCATAGAAAAGTTGTGGTAACCATATTTTGTGGAAAATATCCCCAAATTAATTTCCATGAGTTAATGTTAAGTTCCAACTTCTTATTCATCCACCAGTTAGAGGCTTATCCCACTAACTGATACGCACCCCATGTGGGTTTAGTAACCTCATCATAGTTTCTTATTTCAATATAATTTTCCATTTGAACAAGCCATACTTCAGCCTCATCACCTCCAGCACTACCATCAAACTTGGGTGGAATTATCTTCTTCATGTCCCTCAAAAGTTCAAAAGACACAATCTTCTTATTCCTTTCAATAGATGGTGTAAGTGATTTTTCCTTCTCATGATTATGGTTTTCACCATGCCCATGGGAAGAATTTTCTCCCTCATGATCATTAACAAGTACTTCCTTTTCTACCCTATCCTTAACTCTTTCTTGTTCAAGGTTAGCCAACCTTGCCAAGATTTGGTCAAGCCTAGCCTTTACTCCAATGGTTCCTTATCCAACCTCCTAACTTCCATCGGGATTAGTTTGTATCCTCACATATGTCTTCACCATGCTTATATGATTGATTTTTACCTAAATGTTTTATCCATGTTAGCCTAAATTATGTTATCAATTATCTTATGGAAAACATAAAAGTAAACATTCACATGTACACACAAGAATTCCATATAAAATTAAGCACACGCTTCTTTTTATAAACAATAATTGTATTCATTTCTTGAGGATTTCAATATCCTTTCGATTACATGGAGTGACTATTCAGATAGTTAAGTGGAGAGTATCCTTTTGATTCACTCTCGAACACATAACTTAAAGGAGTATAACCTATAGATTGAGAAAGTTGTTCCCTATCTTTTTGTTCATCTCATCTATTTGTACTTATCCCAAAAATGATAATAACCTTCAGATTTATCATTCGATACATAGTTATGAGAAGCAATGTCAATATGGTGTTCATTAACAATTTAGTCTACTCTTTTCACAAACATTTTTTCATGAGACCATTTCTTGTCTAGCGGTGTCCTTGGTACATATCCCTTAGACTCTTTACTTGAAGAAATTGTTATTGCTTCAGCCAGTGGTAGAACCCTAGGATCCCTAAAGATGAATGCAAGACTAACACTTTCTTTTGAAGGCATATCCCTGGAAAGTGGTAATGACTCAGACTTTTCTGGTGAGATGGCTGGTAGGTAATTGTACATAGCCTCCATCTTCATCTTCCTCTACACATCACTAATCTGAGAAAGTGTGTGAATAAAACTTTCAGTGTCACTCAACCAAATAGAATTATTGTAGTTGGTTCCCTCTATGGTTCTAACGATGGCCTCTTTTTCCTTCTTGGCCTTGAGGTAGCATTCATTTCCGATTAATGACTTTCGAGTCGTTAATCTGAGACGCACCATCCTGACACAAGAATTTTCATAACATTAGATAATGTTGGAAAAAAAATGATGAGCTCATAGGTTCCATTGCTAAACCTGGTAGCTCTGATACCACATGTAACATACTAACCCTTCTATAAAGTAAAACTTTCTTATTTTACACCAAACGAGTAAATAAACAATTAACAAGCCATTGCAATAAAAAAATTCTTTTCTTTTATTGATAAATTCCAATCAAGATGAAAAACATATTACAACATGAATTCCTTTTCCTTTCATATATACATAAATGTGAGAAAGCATACAAATACATACATAGCTCAAAGAGCTTTAGAACAAATAGTTGTAAGATGGTCCAGGATCCTTCCATTCAAATCTTGGTTCTTCTGTCACATGTTGTGGAGGAGAAGCATCACTTAAGCACTTTTCTACCAACCACAGACTCTTAATGCATTCCCCCGCACATCCATCTTATGATAGATGGTCTTCCCTTTGACAAAGAGATTGGTAGAGTAACTGATAATGACAACCAATTAAGCATAGTGTTGTTGTGTCCTACATAACTAGAACTTGTAATCCCATAATCTCGAACTAGCATGTAATACTGGATCACGATGAACTGATAGTGTAGTCACAGTAGTCACACAATCTATAATGGAGTCTCGGAGATTACAATACTTTGGCGAAAGTTTTTTATTTAGTAAACGACTGAGAGTCATCTATCACATACACTACTCAGGGCCAATTTGACTTAAGGCTATCTTACACTACGCATAGGTATTGTCCTTCAATGGATAATATGTCACCCCAAAGTAACCTTTCACCATTTTAATCTACTTGAAATAAATCTATTTAAAAAGTAAGTACACAAGCTCCCTGCCATATTGGATTAACTATCTTAGGAGTAACAGAAGCTTTCCTATTTAAATCAATAACTTAGCTGGGTGTACCTCAAGTGACTCTTGCATTCAATCAAGCCTAGTATATAATAACCATGATATACACCAATATCCTATTATGGAGTTCTTACAAACACAATATAAAAATAGCCTAAAAGCTTCAACTCCCCTTTTCAAAGACACTCTCAATTACTTCTATTGCACATAGTGAATAGACATTTCAGGAAAACATAGAAAACATATTAATTCTAAGTAAATAACAAGAAGAAGAGATCCTCATGCCTATTATTGCTTTTCAAAATTAATGGCAATAGTGCAGCCTTCTCCATCAGTAACCAACTTGAAATCAGCTTCTCACAACAACTCTCTCTCAAATTTTGATAGCTCACTTCTCTCAAACAATAATGATATCTCTTACTCATAATAGATCACTCTATTTCTCACTCATAAAACAAGACAATATGGCTGGTAATAACTCAGAAGTGATGAACAGAAAAAGATGTATATTTCTTGGAAAAGAATGCATCTCTATCAATTGAAATGGTTCAACTATTTATAGAGCAACCAAGCAATCAAAAAGCCTACAGTTTAGGCATGTAAAATGACAACAAGCTTCATGCAAAGAAAATCAGCAATAAGGTGGCGATTAAATGCACATGGAGAATTTGAATTCTACTCCATCAAAGACATCTACTAGGAAATTTCTTCAATAGGTGGTGCCAAATCCTCTCTTCTAATATCAAGTTGGCACGGTTTCAGAAAGAGTGAAACAGTCAGTAAGAAGTCTGCAACACTTAGCATGTGTCGACTGAAATAAAGGGATGAGTCGATTTAACCAATTAAAGACATTGGACTAAGTCAACGTTACTCTTATCATTGTGTCGACCAAGTCAAAGTTTAACAGATAAAATGTTTTCATATGTTTTCACATACGTGACATGGTGAGTGAAATGTGGCTTTACTTACACAGCCGTAAGCATTTCCAAATTGACTTCCAATTTCATAGTTGTTGATAACTATAATCGACCTTTATTGCCATGATCATTTAACGTCTTAAGTAGCCTTTATAAATTGAATTCTTATTGAATAAAAATTAGTCAAATTCTAATAACATAAATAATATGTTAAATATATATATATGTATATAATATATATATATGTATATATTATATACATATATATATATATTAAAATACCATAACGTATATATATATATATATATGTATGTATGTATATATATATAATCATTTAATATATATTTATATATAATATATTTATGTATATTGGTATATATATATCGTAAGCCAATAGTGTCAACATACATCAGATATATATAGATATAAGAGTACAGGCAATATAGTATATAATAAACACATTATACTTGATGTATACATATATATATGTATAATTGTATATGCCTTTATGTACACGTATATATAGGTATATCATATTGATGCATCTGTATGAGCATATCCTTCTTCCAACATATGCTTGTATCAATATACATATACATATGGATATGTCTATATACTATACATATATATTTATGTTCACATCTGATTCACTTACAGCCAATCACAATTACTATCATATTGATAAGTGTTTACATGTGGTATATCTATACATGTGCATATACATGTCATTGGATCCTATTGACATGCATGTTCATATATATACATATACTCTATGTACATCTTGCTTGTCAATGTAATAGAAATAGTACAAGAAAGATCTCATAATCTCAAATAGATAAACATCACCCGAAAATGCATGCAAAAGTAAACAAGACTCTCAATGAAAACATACTAGCTAAGGATGACTTACCTATTACCCAAAAATTGACTCAATTCAATCATTCTAATGTGGTGTGTGTATGCTTAGATAGTTTACTTTTATTGGTTATCCAACCAAGATATTCTCTTGAGTGATACTTCCCCTCTGCCTAGAGGAATGGAGCACATACCTGCATCCACTAACACATGCACACAATAGTCAATTGTTCATAACATATGCAGTATACATAAACATCTCCAAAGTTAGAATAATTATAATTTAATAACCTTTCATTCACATAAATGCAATATTTCACCATGAATAACATCAATTGAAGTAACATCAAATGAGACAATCATCAAATGTGATAACATTCATATTGATAACAAGGTACAAGCATGTTTTATTCATTTCCATAATTCACATTACATCTATTTTTACCCTATGTATTAATAGTAAATAGTAACTATACAATTGGGGTGTAACATGGATGATGTTTATCTGTTTGGAGCTTATGAGTTCTTCCTTATATTACTATGCTTGAATTGATGAGGTGAACACACATGGAATGTATGTATATGTATGTATATGCATGTCGACAATCGACCATACGCATGAAGGAATACATACAAGAGAGTACATAGGTAGACATACCTATGCATACTTATGAAAAGGTTGCTTATGAGCATGGTGTTATTGAACAAATAATACATGTATGTGAATATGTATATATACATCATACGCATGTTCCCTATCAATAAGATAGTGATTGTATATGTGCTTGTTTGTATAATCGAATGTGTGTATATATATATAAGATATATACATATATTCATATGTATACATGTGTTGATACATACGTATGTTTGACAAACAGAAATTTCCATACGGATATATCAACATATGTATACATGTACATAGAGGAATATATATATATATATATATATATATATATATATATATACAGTCGATATGATTATTATGTGAATGTCAATTTGATCATATTCATTTATATATCGAATGTATACATACTTGATTGACATGGGATGTATATATATATATGGGATATAGCATTAATGTTATTTATTGACATATATATATGTATATGTGCATATATAAATATATATCTATATATACATGGTATTAAATTGAAGCGGAATTGTATATATGCTATGCAAGTATTATAGGTGGAATAATACATATGATGATATAACATAAAGGTCGATTTATATGCAAAATTAATATGCAGCAATAAAGGTTGATATGGAAGTAAACCATAGTCGATGCTAAATGGAAACAAATCTTTATTATTAAGCAATGATTTACTCCAAACTTAGAATTATTATATCTATGATGTAAAGCGATGGACTATAAAGCCAACTTCATAAAGTATTATGAATGCATGATAATAAGTGAACAAAAAGGCATGAGTTGGTTAAAGCACCATTTATATGCTATTATTATGAAGTGACTCATCTCTCCTTTGTAGCTCAATAAAACTATGACCAAGTCGACATAGTATAAGTGTTGCCTATAAATAGAAGATTGTTTCAAGAGAGTTAAAACTGCGCCAAAGAGATAGGGAAGTTGGTATATAGAAGGCACCAACATATGAAAACTCTATAATCTATATAAGTCTATCTTGGTTGCAATTTGACTGTCATCATTTGGGCATGTGCACCTTTGAATTAGTCTTTAGTTGTTGTCAACTAAATGAGTCAATCTATAGTAAATTATGATGAGTTTAAACTTAGATTTCTACCACCTTTAAGTTGTATGTAGTGAGTTGACTTGCATGGAGAGAGTTGTCAACTGGCATGCCTTTTCTGTAGGCTGTAATGTTTCAATTTTTTGTATAAGTAGAGGGGAAAGTTCTCTCATTTGGGATGCACTATTCTGAAAAATTAGTCTACTATAATATTTTGAGAGTTGTAATCTGTGAGAACTGAGAGATATTTTGTGATAGCATTACATTATTTTGAGTAAGAGACTATTGTGAGGAATTACTTTGATTTGATAAAGTAAATCTAGGAAGTTGTTGTTGGAAGTGTGTCGTAGAAATATAGCCCCTTATCATTTTCATGGCCTTTTAGGTCTTGTTTCGTGGTGTTTGTCTATTTTGATTTCATTTTATGTTGCAACATGGCTTGAACATGCTTATTTAAGTACTAAAATTCAAAGAACGATGTCTTGTGAAGGTGTTGTGAAGTGTTGTAAGACATTTCTACATTATTCTAGACTCTATTAATTACAATTCACCTAAAAATCACATTTTTATTCATCAACAAGTCCTATTTTGAAGTGTTGTAAAGTCTTGTAACAAGTTTTCATGCTTTTCTAGGCACAACTTCACTATTTATCCCTTTTTCATGCTTTAATTGGCCCCTTTATGCTCTCATATTCTTAATTAAGTGTATTTTTTAGTATTATCCCAACAAACAACATTAAATACAACATATTTCCTGACACACATTTTTAGGTCCTAGCTGGGACCCATTCACCATGGGTGGTGAATGAGTCCCCCTTGGCCCTAAATTCAAAATATTTTAAATTTTCTTTCAGGATTTTATTCAAAAACGCTTGATGTCGGCCTGTGATGAGGTATGAATGTGTAATTAAGGCACAAGTGTGTATAAATAATTGATTTTCACCTCATTTCAAACTCCATTCATCAAGTTCACCTATTCACCTATTCATTCAAGCATTCAAGCATTCTACAACATCTTTTCAAGCACTATTTAAGTACTTTGAAGCAGCCATTGGCATTACTTCAGACTTGCATCATCAAGGGTTTGGTAAGTTGATAGCATTTGCATGTTGTTAGTTTATCATTCCTTTGCATTTCATTATTTTATTAAGGGTTTGATTACCAAAAGTGGGGTTTGACCAAGGCAAACCCCTATTCACTAAACTTAAACCATTTTTCCCTGTTTACATGTTTGTTTGCAGCCTTTTATGTGCAGATTTAACAAGCTTTTTGGTGTTGAAGATTGGTTTACAAGTCAACTAGGTGCTTCAAGTCAACTCAAGTCTATTTCAAGCTTCGAGAGGTTTTATGTCTTTCCTATAGAATTGACTTGGTAACCCGACAAGCAATGATTTCTAGATCTGGTGTTGCAAAGTTGTCCTGATTTTCAAAATTTGGCCGAGGGAGGACTGATTTGCCACTTGTGGCGAATGAGTCCACCTTAGGACTGAAAATCTGAATTTTGTCAGATTCCTGACAAACAAAAACTTATTCCTGACAGTTTTTCACCAGGAGGACTGATTTGCCACCCTGGGCGAATGAGTCCCACTATGAAAAATTAGTTATTTCAACCAGCGTCCACAACATTCTAGATTCATCATACTTCACCCAGGTACACTCTGATTTAACTCATTTCTTTTTGTTCTGCATATTTTCTTCATTTACTTCATTTTTTGCATATCACAATGTGTTTTCAAACATAGCTTTAATTTCACCATAGATTTTTGGGTTCCTATGGACTTCTCTAGCTCTTCTAGGGTTTTTCACCTAAAAGGAGAGAGATAGGGCCCAAAAATGCTAAGGGTTCATTCAATTTAAGTTATGTTTGATGTTATTTTAACTAAATGAGATGATCTAAATTTAATTATGTGAACTAATTGATTGATTAAACATGCAAAACCTAAGAAATATGACTTGTTTGAAAACACATTGTGTAATGCAAAATAATCTAAGAATGAATAATAAACTACAATAGAAATTAATCAAATTGAAAGTGTGCAATGTTAGGGTTAGAAAAGGTAGATATATAACAATTAAATGCATATTTAAGTAATAAACAGAGAAACTAAAACACACAGAATAAATTATAACATAGAGAATTTCACATGGTTCACCCAATCCGAGCTACATCCACCAAACCGCAGCCATCCAATGATTTTATTATCCAGTGCAAAAACCTATTACAATCTTGTGAATAATCTCATTTTTCATCATTCTATAACACCCATCCGAACCCCTTTTTATCAAGCTTAGAAGCTTCCAGATTTTGGGTTCTACAAAATCGGATTTTTCCTTTTTCATTGATTTTTCCCTTTTTTGGTGATAACGCGAAAAAGTAGGAGGAAAAAAATTTTCCCCGGCAAGGATACATGCCAGGGTGTACAGTATACCATGGGCTATACAGTATAGCATGATCAGTCGCCACATACCAACATGCACCTGGAATGTGGATGGATTATCTCTCTCCATTTGAGCCATTTTTGGGTTTTTGAGCAAGAGTAGCCCATTGGTGGACCGTAGATTTTTGGGTTCCTATGAACTTCTCTAGCTCTTATAGGGTTTTTCACCTAAAAGGAGAGAGATAAGGCCCAAAAATGCTAAGGGTTCATTCAAATAATGATATATGTGATGTTATATGAGAAAAATGAGATGATCTAAATGTAGTTATGTGAACTAATTGATTGATTAAACATGCAAAACCTAAGAAATATGACTTGTTTAAAAACACATTGTGTAATCCAAAATCACCTACAAACGAATGGAAAATTGCAACAGAAATGAATCAGACTGAAAATGTGCACCTGGAACCTTGATGAAGACTATAATTTACAATTGAAATGTTGTTGATGCTATTTTTTGGGCCTAGTGGGACTCATTCGCCATTTTGGGTGAATCAGTCCCAGTTCTGTGTAACTGTACTAGAACCTGTTTCTGAAAAAAGGGTACTCAAAAATGTAGATAACTCAAAATTGACCCTGGAGTGGGACTCATTCACCACTCATGGTGAATTATTCCACTTTTTAATTTCTATTTTTCAAAGGTGAATTCTAAAGCTTCCGATCTACACTTTGATGCCCTACAGGTGTCCGCTTTCGAAACTCTGATTTACGAGTCTGAAAATGAGATTTTGTTGATATTTTGACTTGTTGAATGAGAAGAAGATTTGAGAAACCTTGAAACTTGACCTTAAATTATTTCCAATCTTCCAAGACTCCTAAATCTGCAAACACACAAGACAAGAGCTCGAGAAATGTTGAATGTTAGGGCATGGGGGTTTGCCTTGGTCAAACCCCGTTTAGGTAATTAAACCAAAATGATGAAAGAATGGAATGAAGCATGCAATAATGGAATATATTACCTTTCCATGATGTTGATCTTGGATTTCTGTAGCAATGGAGGAAGATTCATCCCTTGAATGTCCTTAGAAGCTTTATTAATGACTTGCAATGACAAAACCCTAAGTTACTTGACTTGAGATGGAAGATTGGTGGATGAATATGTGATTTAATTTAATGGATGAATAGATGTAAAAATGAGTTTAGAGAGGTGCTTTTATAGGAAATTCAACTTATTTTCCCGTTAATTGGATCCCTAAGGCCGATATGAAGAAAAATTAAACTTAAAACCTAGTTTTTCCCACTCAAACCCCAAAAAATGGCTCAAAATGGGACTCATTCACCACTAATGGTGAATGGGTCCCACCTAGATGGGACTAATTCACCACTAATAGCGAATGGGCCCCATAGGGGCCATTTTTGCTAGCTAGAATGCCGAGAAGTAAGAAAATTGAGCTTATATGATGACTATGTCATGTATTTGATCAAATTATGCCTTGGGATGCACAATATGGGTTAATAGGGGCCTATTAGTGATGATGTAAATGTCAAATAGGGCTTGGGACACAAAATTCAATGTGAAAGTGTGATTAAATACACTTTACAACACTAAAATGAGGTCCACATAGCCTAGGAAGGCACAAGAACCAATGTGAATGTGCAAGACACATTACAAAACTAGTTTAACATTAAGTTTAAGTTATAAGTCTTCTAGATTGATGTAATAATGTTATTAAATGCATTTTATAATGTTGAATTAGGAAGAAATAGGTTAATTAAGTCTAGAAAAGTGTGAAAGTATCTTACAATACTTTACAACACCTTTACAAGACATTGTTAAAAGCATGTTATTCGATTTGCAACCTGGGTCCAAGACCTAATTTGGATGCATAAAATACCTCGCAACACTAGATTAAGACCTCATTAAGTCCATTTTATCATGAATTAATCCCATTTCAAGCAAAGGGTCATTTTTTCTATAGCACATTTAGCCCCCACTTTAGTGAGAGGATGAACTTGCTTCAAACTCATACTAAAGTAGTCATTCAAGAGAGATCCACATGTAGGTCAAGCCCCCAAGATACAAAATCATGCAAAATCAAGATGGAAAAAAAGATGGGGTGGAAAAGATGTACTCACTCTGGGGCCACAAAACTTCAAGTCATCTACGAGTTGAGAATTTCCACTAATGGTGAATGGGTCCCACAGGGGCCATTTTTGCTAGCTGGAATGCCGAGAAGTAAGAAAATTAGGCTCATATGATGACTATGTCAGTTATTTGATCAAATTATGCCTCGAGATGCACAATATGGGTTAATAGGGGACTATTAATGATGATGTGAAAAATAGGGCTTGGGACACATAAATCAATGTGAAAGTATGATTAGATACACTTTACAACATTAAAATGAGGGCCACATAGCCTAGGAAGGCACAAAATCAATGTGAATGTGAAAGACACATTACAACACTAGTTTAACATTAATTTTAAGTTAAGAACCTTCTAGATTGATGTAATAATGTTATTAAACACATTTTATCATATTAATTAGGGAGAAATAGGTTCATTAAGTCTAGAAAAGCATGAAAGTATCTTACAACACCTTTACAAGACATCGTTAAATGCATATTAAGGGTTCAAGACCTAGTGTGGATGTATAAAATGCCTCACAACACCTAAATCAAGGCCTCATTAAGTCCAATTTATCATGAATTCATCCCATGTCAAGCAAAGGGTCCTTTTTTCTACAGCACATTTAGCCCCCACTTTAGTGAGAGGATAAACTTGCTTCAAACTCACATTAAATTAGACATTCAAGAGAGATTTGAGTGTACAGATGTAGATGACAAAGAATGACAAAGATCAAAGGAGGTTGTGCAAGCCCCCAGGATCTAAGATCCTAAGTCAAACCATCAAGATACATAATCATGCGATGGCAAGAAAGAGAAAGATGAAAATGAAAAGGTGGATCAAGCTTCGATCGTTTGTCCAACTAGTTGTGGATCAGATCTAGGCTTGTTTGTTCATAAATGAAATGTGTACTCACTCTGGGGTGATGAAACTCTTGGCTATCCATCGGGTGAGAAAACCCAAAAATATACTCACTCTAGGGCCACAGAACTTCGAGTGAGATAACCCATCCACATTCACTTATTCACCTATTCATTCAAGCATTCAAGCATTCTACAGCATCTTTTCAAGCACTATTTAAGCATTTTGAAGCAGCCATTGACATTACTTCAGATTTGCATCATCGAGGATTTTGTAAGTTGATAGCATTTTCATGTTGTTAGTTTATCATTCCTTTGCATTTCATTATTTTATTAAGGGTTCGATTACCAAAAGTGGGGTTTGACCAAGGCAAATCCCTATTCACTAACCTTAAACCATTTTTCCCTATTTGCATGTTTGTTTGCAGCCTTTTGTGTGTAGATTTAACAAGCTTTTTGGTGTTGAAGATTGGTTTACAAGTCAACTAGGTGCTTCAAGTCAACTCAAGTCTATTTCAAGCTTTGACAAGGTTTTCTATCCGTTTCCTGTAGAATTGACTTCGGCAACCTGACAAGTAGTGATTTCCAAATCTGGTGTCAAAGAGTTGTCTCCTGATTTTTTAGAAATTTGGCAGAGGACTGATTTGCCACTTGTGGCGAATGAGTCCCACCTTAGGACTAAAAATCTGAATTTTTTCAGATTCCTGATCCTGACAGACAGAAACTTGTTCCCAATAGTTTTTCACTAGGAGGAGGACTAATTCGCCACCCTGGGCAAATGATTCCCACTATGAAAAATCAATGATTTCATCCAGCATCCACAACATTCCAGATTCATCATACGTCACCCAGGTGCACTTTGTTTTAACTCACTTTCACTCTTGCATTCATATTCATTCATTTAAATTAGTCAATTGCATTTAGTTAACTTCATTTACATTAGACAACATCACACATTACATGATTTGAATGAACCATTAGCATTTTTTTCTCCTATCTCTCTCCTTTTAGGTGAAAAACCCTAGAAGAGCAAGAGTAGCCCATAAGAACCAAAAATCTACGGTTCATTTTGGTGAACCCAACTTTTGAGCACTTCGCATTTCTAAATTTCATTCACATATTGCATCCTAGTTTACATTTGCATTAGCATTCAATTAGTACATTGTTTTATTTTTGCATTCTAGGACTTTTCATCTTGCATTAGTGAAAACTTCATTTATATTTCATTTTTGCATTGCATCTCATTGAAAAAACTAAAAATTTGCATTTTGCATCTTTGATTGCATTATGTAGAGTATTAACATCACATTAAAATTTCTGAAAAATACACAAAAACATCATACTGGGACTCATTCGCCACCTAGGGCGAATCAATCCCTCTGCACTTGTTAAACAACATTTTTAGCATTTTTCTGGCATTTGTCTACATTTCTATTTTCTGTAGTTAGATCTCTATTACAGTTAATAGCATTTCTATTATTTTCATTTCAAACTCTTAGATTACTTTGCATTTGCATTCACCCCTCCTTTGTGATACTTGCATGAGTATTTGGTGCCCCGTTGATAATACTTTAGTGAGACGAAGTTCTAGACTCATGGCCTCCCGCGATAGCACTTTCGTTGTGGACCTTGGGATCTCACGAGCTCCTACTCCTAGTATGGACAATGGTTAGGCCTTGACAATACCACTTCTAATCCTTAACCTTTCTATCCAATGCATGTTGACAACCAACACAACTCTCTCCTGCAAGAAAAAATCATTAATATTCATGAGTATTTTGCACACTTACAACAAATGTTTTCACTTGAAAACATTTCCACCACTGCCATACCTTCCATTGAAAACCTTCATCATTTAATTGAAAGTGATGATGGCTTGCAAGTGATCAAGAATATTGTCAAGATTTACAATAAGCATGCTCCTTCTAATATTGAATCTACAAACATTCATGTCATCCAAGAAGGACCTCAAGTTCCTCCCCCTTTGACCATAGCTTCCATACCAACTTATACCAATCTGCATGTTCACACAACTATGCATCAGGTTAATTATGCAACTACCTTTTTCCTGATTTCCACTAGTATTCCTACTTCTCTTATGGCATCGCAAGTCCCCTCCACCACCTTCACACCCCATAGTATTCCTTTCCCTTCCCCTCACATCACCTACACTCCATCACCATTTTCCCTTCCACCTCAACCCACATACCCTGATCCCCTTCTTACACAACTCCTTACCACCATTTCATCCATGCAACATCAACTTTCCACCATTAGCCAAGGTCAATCCACTCCACCTACATATCATGTTCATAGTAGCCCTTTATCATTAGAAATCCTACGTACCCCAATTCCACAAGGGATAGAAATATCTTAGTTTGAGAAATATGCAGGAAAAGGAGACCCTGTCAACCATGTTAATGCTTATACAGCTTTGTGTAGTGACTTTGTCCTTGATGATAAACTTTTAGCTAAAATTTTCCCAAGGACCTTGAAAGACATTTCCTTAGAGTGGTTTTCCAACTTTCCTAATCATTCTATCCATTCTTTCAATGAATTAGTGGATGCTTTCATAAGTCACTTTCAAGTTCACATGACACCTAAAAAGACAATGGTTGACCTCATGCGATGTAGACAAAACACAGATGAAAAATTAATGGATTTTATCTCACGATACCAATCCATGTATGCTTAAATTGATGTCAAGATTCTTGATGCACTTCTACAAAAGATGTTTATCAAAAACTTGCACACACACCTTCAAGATAAATTAACAATGATGAAATTCCCTTCATTTATGCATTTATGCACAACCTTGTGTGAATACCATAACTTGGTTTCAAGTCATGATTCAAAATCCACTTCTAGCCGAGCTGACAAACCCGAACATAGCAATCAAAACAAAAATAACACACAAAACTTCCGCAAACCAAATAGAGGCTTTTTACAGTTTAATCCGCCTCCTCAACCTCAACCTCAACCATAGCCAACACAACCCATTCCAAATCAAGTGGCAGTTGTTAAAGCATCGGTGCCTTATACCTATGGGGACCCGAAGAGACAATTTACTCCCCTACCCGATACCCTTCATAACACAATGAACCAATTAATTCAACAACGCATGCTCACTTTTCCACCCATTAGACCACTTGATCCAAACCAGCCATTACCACCCACCTTCAAACCTAACGCTTATTGTCATTTTCATTGCCAAAATGGACATGACATTAAACACTACAAGCATCTAAAACATTTAGTTCAATACCTCATTGATTCAGGCCATTTGTCCATTATGAGGTTAATGATCAAGGCAATAAGTTTGTTGCACCCCCTAACTAGAATTTGCAAATTTTCACTAATCCCATGCCTAAACATACTACCTCATTTGTCAAGGCTAGTGAACCTTCAAATACTGATGTAATGATTATTGATACAAACAATGAACAACATGATACACCTCCCCTAGTTACTACAGAAAGTCCTATGGTTGAACTAGTGGCTATGATAGACGTTACCCCTCATAAGGGCCAAACCACTAAATCCCTTGATATCAATTTTTTTGCTAAGGACATACTACAAAAGCTTCCTGATGGTCCTCTCTACATAGCTGGCAGAATCTATGATAAGCCCACTAATGGGATATTAACAAATCTCGCTTGTGGCGAGAACGTGATCATAGAAGAGTTTCTAGTATTACATGATCTATATCAAGATGATTATAATAAACCGACTACCTAGATTAAGAAACATACTGGTTTTGCATGCCCTACGATCGGATCGATCATGCTACCCTTAAAAATAGGACCTAAAACTTTAGAGGTAATATTTTAAATTATTCCACAATCTGACCAATTTCGTTTGTGGCTAGGCCACCCTTGGCTTCACTCAATGAAAGCGGTCTCATCAGTTCTTCACAATTGTTTGAAGTTTCCACATGATAATGAGATAGTCACCATACACCATAGTGGCTTTATTCCTTTATCTTCCAAAGGTAATTTTTTATTAGAAGCATTTTGGCTTACACCCATGGAACCCATCACCCCTCAAAAGGAATTATTTTCCATTGCTTATCGAAAGTTTAAATCCAAAAAGATAGCCGAATTGTCTCTTCATAACGTGTCCCCGTCCACTTCCACATCTCCTATCATAGACGAAACCATGCTTCAGCCTGAGTCTAACATTAAGAAAAATACACAAACTCCTGAACAACCACCCTTAGATACTTGTATGCCATCATTCAAACAACCAAGGGAAAATGAAACAACTCCTGTCATGCCTCCTCGTATTAAAAAAGTGTATAAAGTAAAAGAGAATGTGGTTGATCCATCCTCTTCAATTTCTTTTGTTCTCCCCTCTTCAAAAGTAGGACCTATGATGCCTCAATCCGCTCTTACTTATGTTATGTATGATGTTTTCTAAGCTAAATGAAGTAAACTAAATGCAAATTAAGTGATTTAAGTGAATCATTATGAATGCAAAACTAAGATTTAAACTATGTTGGAAAACACAGTGTAATGTAAAATCATCTAAGAATAAATAATAAACTGCAACAAAAATTAATCAGATTGAAAATGTGCACCTGGAATGTGGATGGAGACTATAAATTGCTTCTGAAATGTTGTTGATGCTGAAATTTAGACCTAGTGGGACTCATTCACCATTCTAGTCGAATCGGTCCCAGTTCTGCCAAACTGTACCGGAACCCATTTCTGACAAAAGGGTATCTAAAAATGTAAAAATCCAAAAATTGACCTTGGGGTGGGACTCATTTTCCACACATGGTGAATGAGTCCACTTTTGAATTTATGAATTTTCAAAGGTGGATTTTGAAGCTTCCGATTTGCACTTTGATGTTCTATAGGTGTCTGCTTCCGAAACTCTGATTTACGAGTCTGAAAATGAGTTTTTGTTGATACTTTGACTTGTTGAATGAAGAGAGGACTTTAACAACTTTTCAACTTGATCTTCAATGATTTCCAAGCTTCCAAAGGACCTAAATCTACAAACACACAAGAAGAGAAGAAGAAATTTTGATTGTTAGGGCATGGGGGTTTGCCTTGGTCAAACCCCGTTTAGGTAATTAAACCAAAATGATAAAAGAATGGAATGAAACATGCAATAATGGAATAGATTACCTTTCCATGATGATAGATCTTGAAATTCTACAAAAAAGCATGTAGAATCTACCCTTGAATGTCTTTAAGAACTTTCTTGATGTCTTGCAATGACAAAACCCTAAGTTGCTTGACTTGAGATGGAAGATTGGTGGATAAATATGTGAATTAAGTTAATGGATGAATAGATGTAAAAATGAGTTTAGAGAGGTGATTTTATAGGAAATTCACCTTATTTTCCTGTTAATTGGATCCCTAAGGCCGACATGGAGAAAAATTAAACTTAAAACCTAATTTCTCCTACTCAAAACCCCGAAAATGGCTCAAATGGGACTCATTCGCCACTAATGGTGAATGGGTCCCATCCAGGTGCACTCTGATTTAACTCATTTCTTTTTGTTCTACATACTTTCTTCATTTACTTCATTGTTTGCATATCACAATGTGATTTCAAACAAAGCTTTAATTTCACTCTTGCATTCATATTCATTCATTTAAATCAGTCAATTACATTTATTTAACTTCATTTACATTAGACAACATCACACATTGCATAATTTGAATGAACCATTAGCATTTTTTCTCCTATCTCTCTCCTTTTAGGTGAAAAGCCCTAGAAGAGCAAGAGTAGCCCATAGGAGCCAAAAATCTACAGTTCATTTTGGTGAACCCGAATTTTGAGCACTTTTCATTTCTAAATTTCATTCACATATTGCATCCTAGTTTACATTTGCATTAGCATTCAATTAGTACATTATTTTGTTTTTGCATTCTAGGACTTCTTATCTTGCATTAGTGAAAACTTCATTTAGATTTCATTTTTGCATTGCATCTCATTGAAAAACCTAAAAATCTGCATTCTACATCTTTGATTGCATTCTGTAAAGCATTAACATCACATTAATTTTTTTGAAAAACACACAAAAACATCATACTGGGACTCATTCGCCACCCAGGGTAAATCAGTCCCTCTACACTTGTTAAACAATATTTTTAGCATTTTTCTGGAATTTGTCTCCATTTATGTTTTCTATAGTTAGATCTTTGTTATAGTTAGCAACATTTCTATTATTTGCATTTCAAACTCTTAGATTAGTTTGCATTTGCATTCACCCCTCCTTTGTGGTACTTGCATGAGTGTTTGGTGCCCCGTTGATAATACTTTAGTGAGACGAAGTTCTAGACTCATGGCCTCCCGTGTAAGCACTTTCATTGTGGACCTTGGGATCTCATGAGCTCCTACTCCTAGTATGGACAATGATGCATTAGACCTTGACAATACCACTTCTATGCCTTCACCTTTCCATCCAATGAATGTTGACAACTAAAACAACTCTCTCCCGCAAGAAAATTTCATTAATATTGTTGAGAATTTTGCACACTTACAACAAGACTTGTCACTTGAAAAAATTTCCACCACTTCCATACCCACCATTGAAAACCTTCATCATTTAACTGAAAGTGATGATGGCTTGCAAGTGATGAAGAAGATTGTTGAGATTTACAATAAACATGCTTCTTCTAATATCCAATCTACAAACATTCATGTAATCCAAGGAGGACCTCAAGTTCCTCCCCCTTCGACCATAGCTTCCATACCAACTTATACCAATCTGCATGTTCACACAACTATGCATCAGGTTAATTATGTGGCTACCTCTTTCCCGATTTCCACTAGTATTCCTACTTCTCTTGTGGCATTGCAAGTCCCTTCCACCACCTTCACACCCCATAGTATTCCTTTCCCTTCCCCTCACATCACCATTTTCCCTTCCACCTCAACCCATAAACCTTGATCCCCTTCTTACACAACTCCTTACCACCATTTCATCCATGCAACATCAACTTTCCACCATTAGCCAATGTCAATCTGCTCCACCTACATATCATGTTCATAGTAGCCCTTTATCATTAGATATTTTACATACCCCGATGCCACAAGGGATATAAATACCTCATTTTTAGAAATATGGAGGAAAAGGAGAACCGGTCAACCATGTTAATGCTTATACAGCTTTGCGTAGTGACTTTTTCCTTGATGATAAACTTTTAGATAAACTTTTCCCAAGGACCTTGAAAGACACTACCTTAGAGTGGTTTTCCAACTTGCCTAATCATTCCATTCATTCTTTCAATTGGTGGATGATTTCATAAGTCACTTTCAAGTTCACATGACACCTAAAAAGACAATGGTTGACCTCATGAGATGTAGACGAAACACAGATGAAAATTTAATGAATTTTATCTCACGATACCAATCCATGTATGCTCAAACTGATGTCAAGATTCCTGATGCACACCTACAAAAGATGTTTATCGAAAACTTGCACACACACCTTCAGGATAAATTAACAATGATGAAATTCCTTCATTTATGAATTTATGATTAACCTTGTGTGAATACCATAACTCAGTTTCAAGTTGTGATTCAAAATTCGCTTCTAGCCGAGCTGACAAACCCAAACATAGCAATCAAAACAAAAATAACACACAAAACTTTCGCAAACCAAATAGAGGATTTTTACAATTTAATCTGCCTCCTCAACCTCAACCACAGCCAACACAACCCGTTCCAAATCAAGTGGAAATTGTTAAAGCATCGGTGCCTTATACCTATGGGGACCCGAAGAGACAGTTTACTCCCCTACCTGATACCCTTCATAACACGATGAACCAATTAATTCAACAACGCATGCTCACTTTTCCACCCATTAGACTGCTTAATCCAAACCAGCCATTACCACCCACCTTCAAACCTAACGCTTATTGTCATTTTCATCGCCAAAATGGACATTACACTAAACACTGCAAGCGTCTAAAACATTTAGTTCAAGACCTCATTGATTTAGGCCATTTGTCCATTATGAGTGTTAATGACCAAGGCAATAAGTTTGTTGCACCCCCTAACCAGAATTTGCAAATTTTCACTAATCCCATGCCTAAAAATACTACCTCATTTGTCAAGGCTAGTGAACCTTCAAATACTAATGTAACGATTGTTGATACAAAAAATGAACAACATGATACACCTCCCCTAGTTACTACAGAAAGTTCTATGGATGAACTAGTGGCTATGATAGATGTTATCCCTCATAAGGGCCAAACCACTAAATCTCTTGATATCACTTTTTCTGCTTAAGGACATACTACAAAATCTTGTTGATGGTCCTCTCTACATAGTTGGCAGAATCTATGATAAGCCCACTAATGGGATATTAATAGATCCTGCTTGTGGCGAGAACATGATCACAGAGGAGTTTCTAGTATTACACAATCTATATCAAAATGATTATAATAAACCAACTACCTGGATTAAGACACATACTATTTTTGCATTCCCTATGATCAAATCGATCATGCTACCCTTAAAAATAGGACCTAAAACTTTAGAGGTAACATTTTCAATTATTCCACAATCTAACCAATTTCGTTTGCGGCTAGGCCACCCTTGGCTTCGCTCAATGAAAGTTGTCTCATTAGTTCTTCAAAAGTGTTTGAAGTTTCCGCATGACAATGAGATAGTCACCATACACCATAGTGTCTTTAATCCTTTATCTTCCAAAGGTAATTTTTCATTAGAAGCCTTTTTTCCTACACCCATGGAACCCATCATCCCTCAAAAGGACTTCTTTTTCATTGCTTATCAAAAGTTTAAAGCCAAAAAGATAGCCGAATTGTCTCTTCATAACACGTCCCCGACCACTTCCACATCTCCTATCATAAACAAAACCATGCTTCAACTTGAGTCTAACATTGAGAAAAACACACAACCTCCTAAACAACCACCCTTAGATACTTCTCCCCCATCATTCAAATGACTAAGGGAAAATGAAACAACTCTTGTCATGCCTCCTCGTATTAAACAAGTTTATAAAGTAAAAGAGAAATTGGTTGATCCATCCTCTTTGGTTTCTTTTTTTCTCCCTTCTTTGGATGTAGGACCTATGATGCCTCAATCTGCTCTTACACCTCAACAACTCCAAAATAGAATTAAATGAAACCGCGTTGTTAGGGAACGTAGGCATTGTCATCATCTCCTTACTCGTCAATCTCGCATGGAAGAAAATAAAGAAAATCAACCTTTACCTTTGACAGAAGTGACAGATGACCACCCTCCTTCTCCTAACCCACCACAAGACAATCCAGTGCAACAATCACAACAAAATGAACCTATCCAATAGCCACAACTTTTGATACATTCATCCTTATAAATCACCCTTCGTCTTCCTGTTGTCATTAATCTTGATGATGATGATGATGCGATGATAGAAAAAATAGATGAAGAAGTGCATAACGATTTAAACTCTTTGTTTTCATCTATAATAAGCTTACATGATAAATCCTCTCCACCAAGTGAAGAACCTAGTACGCCTCCTAGTTCAATGCTTGCAATTCTTCCTTTGGATAGCCAACCGCCCTCGCATTACACTGAACATGATTGGGAGGCAGATGACTTGTTAGATGGTTAACTCGCATTCACCTAGCTAGCCTCTTTTTACATTTCTCTTTTTATTTGTCCTTTTGCATTTTCATGCATGTATCATGTTTCCCCCGTAACATGTGTTTGATATTTTCCCTCTCTTCGTACACTTCTTCTATTTGTACATCTATTCTTCTATTCATCGTACATTGTCTTTTTCATTTTTGTTTTGTGTCCTTTTGTGGATGATGCAAAGCGCAGAGATGCCCTATGTCTCTTCCATGCTGACCCAAAAGGTCCTTGTATTTTTCTCTTTTTTTTTGTGTTTTCCTTTTGGGGATGACGCAAGGCATCGAGACTGAAATGTCTCCTTCATGTTGACCCAAAATCTTTTTCATTTTCTTTCAAATTTTCATTTTCTTTCAACTTTTCATTTTCTTTCGTTTCGCTTGTGTTTTCCTTTTGGGGATGACGCAAGGCATCGAGACCAAAATCTATCCTTCATGTTAACCCAAAATCTTTTTCATTTTCTTTCACCTTTTCGATTTCTTTCGTTTCATTTGTTTTTTCCTTTTGGGGATGACATAAAGCATCGATACCGTAATGTCTCTTCCATGTTGACCCAAAATGGAATTTATTTTTCTTTTTATTTCGTTCTCTTTGTGTCATTCTTCTAGTTCTATGTGCTTTGGGGAATGATGAAAATTCTGAGCTCTTTCATAAAAACATTGTGCAGCAACGAACATACTAACCCCAAATCCATAGATCCCTCATGTGTTTGGTGTGCTTTCTTTTCTGGGAGGCAACTCCCTTTATTTTTTTTCATTTATCCTTGACATGACGCAGCCTAACTTCGAAACATATGACTTGGCATAGGGCTTTCTAGGTTGGCTCTCATGTCTTGTTTTCTTTTTGCATTTTCTTTTCTTCTCTACTTTAAAGTAATTTCTCATAGAATGATGTGTAGCAATTCCTTTAAAGTGGGGGGCATACATTACCATTAATTCATTTTCATTCTTGGTTCCTAGTGTAGCCTTGACATTTATATGATGCATTCATCACTTTGTGGATGACATTGGGTGTGATGTCCTTCATAATTATGATCTATCTCAGCATATTGCATTCCTCTTGGTGGCCTGATGTGGCACACTGCATCCCCTAAGTTGTGAATATACTCTTTTTTTATTGGTCCTCTCTTGGAGACATTAGACACAATGTTCTTGAAGTGACTAACCTTACATGAACTGAACAAGACTCCTTCAAACATCTTTTACATTTCACACTTTTACACTTTACATTTTTGCATTTTTACATTTCACATTTTTTCCACCTTGCATAACGCAACTTGCATGATTGTGGTACCTTACTTTTTTCTTTTTTTTTCATGACATTTTTCCTTGTGGCACCTTGTTAAAGTTATCAACATGTGTAACTTTAATATGGTTGAGCGGAAAGCCTACCTAGTGGCATGACTTTTCCCCATATCCACCTTTTTGTTTGTGAGTGCATACCAACTAGCGTATGTATCTTACCTTTGGGCTTTCTCACCCCACGTACAACTAGTTATGTGACCCCAGAGTGAGTACATTTGGGCCTTCTCACCCCATGGACAACCTGAAGTTACGTGGCCCCAGAGTGAGTACACATTCTCTTTTTCAAATAATCAGCCTAGATCTAATCCACAACTAGTTGGATTGATGATCGAAGCTTCATCCAATTTATCTCAACACTTGCGTCTTCCTTTCTTCTTATGCTTAGTTTGTCATGGGATCTTCATCCTGGGGGCCTGATCATCCCTCTTGATCGTTGTAATCCATCTTGCTAACGTAAGTGCATTTGAACCCTCCCCTCGATGTTCATGGTTACTTTAGTGTGAGTTTGAAGCAAGTTCATCCTCTCACTAAAGTGGGGGCTAAATGTGTCATAGACAAATGGCCCCTTGTCAATTTCATGGCCTTTTAGGTCTCATTTCATGGTGTTTGTCTATTTTTCTTTCATTTTATGTTGCAACATGGCTTCAACATGCTTATTTAAGTACTAAAATTCAAAGAACAATGTCTTGTGAAGGTTTTGTGAAGTTTTGTAAGACATTTCTACATTCTTCTATACTCTATTAATTACAATTCACCTAAAAATCACATTTTTATTCATCAACAAGTCCTATTTTGAAGTGTTGTAAAGTCTTGTAACAAGCTTTCACGCTTTTCTAGGCACAACTTCACTATTTATCCTTTTTTCATGCTTTATTTGGCCCCTTTATGCTCTCATATGCTTAATTAAGTGTATTTTTGAGTATTATCCCAACAAACAACATTAAATACAACATATTTCCTGACACACATTTTTCAGTCCTAGCTAGGACCCATTCGCCATGGGTGGTGAATGAGTCCCCCTTGGCCCCAAATTCAAAATATTTTAAATTTCCTTTCAGGATTTTATTCAAAAATGCTTGATGTCGGCTTGTGATGAGGTATGAATGGGTAACTAAGGCACAAGTGTGTATAAATAAGTGATTTTCACCTCATTTCAACCCCCATTCATCAAGTTCACCTATTCACCTATTCATTCAAGCATCCAAGCATTCTACAACATCTTTTCAAGCACTATTTAAGCACTTTGAAGCAGCCATTGGCATTACTTCAGACTTGCATCATCAAGGGTTTGGTAAGTTGATAGCATTTGCATGTTGTTAGTTTATCATTCCTTTGCATTTCATTATTTTATTAAGGGTTTGATTACCAAAAGTGGGGTTTGACCAAGGAAAACCCCTATTCACTAACCTTAAACCATTTTTCCCTATTTTCATGTTTGTGTGCATATTTAACAAGCTTTTTGGTGTTAAAGATTGGTTTACAAGTCAACTAGGTGCTTCAAGTCAACTCAAGTCTATTTCAAGCTTCGAGAAGGTTTTCTGTCTATTTCCTGTAGAATTGACTTCGGCAACCTGACAAGCAGTGATTTCCAAATCTGGTGTTATAGAGTTGTATCCTAATTTTTTAGAAATTTGGGAGAGGACTGATTCGCCACTTGTGGCAAATCAGTCCCACCCTAGGACTGAAAATGTGAATTTTGTCATATTTTGGATCCCGACAGACAAAAACTTATTCCTGATAGTTTTTCACCAGGAGGAGCACTGATTCGGCACCTTGGGTGAATGAGTCCCACTATGAAAAATCAGTGATTTCAACCTGCATCCACAACATTCTATATTCATCATACTTCACCTAGGTGCACTCTGATTTAACTCATTTCTTTTTATTCTGCATATTTTCTTCATTTACTTCATTGTTTACATATCAGAATGTGTTTTCAAACATAGCTTTGATTTCACTCTTGCATTCATATTCATTCATTTAAATTAGTCAATTGCATTTAGTTAACTTCATTTAAATTAGAGAACATCACACATTTCATAATTTGAATTTACCATTAGCATTTTTTCTCCTATCTTTCTCATTTTAGGTGAAAAACCCTAGAAGAGCAAGAGTAGCCCATAGGAGCCAAAAATCTACAATTCGAGAAGGTTGTGCATCAAGTCAGTTAATTGGTTAGGCATATTATAGGAATGAGGATCTAATCTTCTCTTATTTTTTCTTTATTTACAAAAGATTGAGAATTGAATGCTTTAATATTTGAACTGCTTGAGATTACTTGCATTAGGAAATCATCACTTCTACTTTGGAAAGGAAAAAGAAGTTGTTTTATGATTTTTTGTGAAAATTCTTGTATTTACTCCATAATAGGAGAGAATGTTTTTCATTATTATTAAGATACTAGGAATGATTAAACAAGGACAACTTAAGGGTTATTCATAGCTAAAGTTATTTGATTATATTAGATAGCTAGTGAAATACTCCTAGGATTTGATTGTCCATTGATGGGAGGGTAACTTGTACTTATACTTTGTGGGTATAAATACCATAGAGTTTGTCAAAAGGGAATAGGATGTTTTAAGGGTTGAGGATTACCCATTGGAGGAAATAGCTATGTATAGATTATAGTGGCTTGAATTCAAATCGAGCTTGAGTAGTGTATGTGAGTAGGATGACTGTCACTCGAAGTACTGAGTGAGAACACTTTGGGAAAAGTAGTGTGTTAGCCTTTGGCTCCACTATCAATTCACCATGATCCATTTATGAATGCTAGTTCCATATTCTAAGGTTTACAAGTTCTAGCCATGTAGGACACAGTACTAAGCTTAGAATGGTTGTCATTATGAGGTTACTCCATCAATCTCTTCATCGAAGGGTAGGGCCATCTATTGTATGATAGATGTGTGTGGGACCACATATGAGTTCATGGTTGATAGAAAAGCACTTGAGTGATGCTTCTCCTCCTTAGTAGACAATAGAAGACCAAGATTTGAAAGGAGGTTCTTGGACCATCTATATCTATTGCTTTGGAGCTCGGTTGAGCTATGTATGTACTTTGTACATATTCTTTGGAATATTGTAATATGTGAATTATTGTATTGGAATGGAATCAATGTTGATTATTGTTATGACATCTATATTCATTTTTTCTCTATAAATAAAAGAAAAAAATTTATGGCAATGGTTAAGTTACATAGTTTGTTTACTTGCAAAGTGAAAAATTACTTTAGTGAATAGTTGTCATGTTACATGTGGTATCAAAGCTACCGAGTTTAGCTTTGGAACCTATGAGATCATCCTACTTTCCGTCCAATGTTATCTAATGTTTGGAAATTCTTGTGCCAAAATGGTGCATCTCAAGTTAACTGTGAGAAAGTCAGTAAACAGGATTGAGCACTACCTAAAGGCCAAGAAGGAAAGTGAGGCCATTGTTCGAACAATTGAGGGTACCAATTATGACAATGTCATCTAGTTAAGTGACACTGAAACCTTCAGTCATGCACTTTCTCCAATTGGTGATGTAAAGAGAAAGATGAAGATGGAGGCTCAATACAACTATTTACCTTTCATATCACTAGAGAAGTCTGAATCTTTAGCACTTTCAAGGGATATGCCCTCGAAGGGAAGCATCAGTCCGTAATTTATCTTTAGAGACCCTAGAGTTCTTCCAATGGTAGAAGTAATTTTAATTTCCTTGAGTAAAGAATCAAATGGTTATGTCCCCTACAACTATGTATTGGATGACAAATATGAAGGTTACTTTCCATTCTGGGATAGATATCAACAAATGAGATATGAGCAACAATCTCAATTTGTAGGGTATACCCCATTGAGTTACGTTTCAGAGAGTGAATCTGAGGGATACTCTCCACTTGACCATCTAAATAGTCACTCCATGTAATCAAAAGAGATATTGAAATCCTTGATAATAATAAAATCATGTGTTTATCAAAAAAGATTGTGCTTAAATCTTATGTGGAATTCCTTATGTGTAATTGAATTCTCATGTAAATTTTTTCCATAAGATAATGATAACATGATCGAAACTAATTTGGAAGAACCTTCAGGTATAATCTATTCTTGCAAAGATGGTGAGAACATGAACTAATCCTTGCGGAAGCCAAGAATTTGGGCAAGGACCAGTAGGACCAGTAAGAGTTGAAGCTATACTAGATCAAATCTTAGCAAGGTCGGGAAACCTAGAGCAAGAAATAAGGGTAAAGGATAGAGTTGAGAAGGAAGTTCCAAATAAAGAGGATGAGGAAGAAAACTCTTCTCACAAACATGATCAAACTCATGATCATGAGAGAGAGAAATTTCCTTCTCTATCTGAGGAAACTAATAGGAAGCGTATGGCTTCTAAAATCTCAAGAGATATGAAGAAAATAAACCCACCCAAGTTTGAAGGAAGCACTAGTGGAGATGAAGTTGAGGCTTGGCTTGTCCAAATGGAGAAATATTTCAAAATTCAAAATTATTTTGAGGTCACCAAAGCTACTTCAGGAGCATACCAGTTAGCAGGAGAAGCCTCTAATTGGTGGATGAATAAAAAAATGGAACTTGATCTTAGCTCGTTGAAACTGACATGGAATGAATTTGTTCAATTTTTTTGTAAAAGATGGTTACCCCAACTCTATTTTGACCAGAAAATCACAGACTTTCAAAATCTAATACAAGGTGAGATGACGGATAATGAGTATTGGGAGAAGTTTACTTGTTTGCTACATTATGTCCCTATGTATCAAAAGGATGAACACTTCTGCATAAGAAAGTTCATCATGGGGATTAATAGCCAAATCAAGAGAGAGGTAGATGTTCATGATCTAGCTACTATGGATCTTGTGTATGAGAAAGTGGTTAAACAAGAGCAGAAGCTCAAAGCTATATCCATCTACCAGGAAAATAGAAACCATAAGAAGATTATGGGAGCTCAAGACAAACCAACTCCAAAGAAGGTAGAATTTGTGCAAAATCTACAAAAACAAGGAGAAAAAGGATCCTATAATAGTGGGAAAGAATCAAGAAGGGAACAAAAAAGGAATAGTTCCAATGGTGGGAATACCAACAATGTTGGTCGAAATGCTAGTAAATATGGAGAACCCACAAGGAAGAAAGGGCCAGCTACTAGATGTTTCACTTGTGGAGGAGACCACTATGCCAATAAATGTCCTGACAAGGCTTTTGGGTCATGATCTTATGGTAATTCATTTCCTACCCAGCAAGCGATGTTCTAGCAAAAGATTCATGTTGTTGTGAATGATCGCCAAGCAGAGAATCAAGTGACTCCAATAGATACTCCAAGTATTATGTTTGGCTTACCCATTTCTATACTTATAGATACTAGAGTAACTAAAAAATTTATTTTACCTAGAGTAGCTAAGAAAATATCTAGAAAATCTAGTTACATGGCAAAGTCTTGGGATGTAGAATATGCAAACTAGACAAGAGAAATGGTGGAACAATGTTTGTTCGAAGTTAGGATTGAGCTACCTTTTTTTTCTACAAAGGTGAACCTATATGTCACGCCTTTAGGATCCTATGATGGTATCCTAGGTATGAACTGGCTATGGAGACATAGGTCCAAGGTAGATTTCCATGCCAAAATAGTAGAATGCTTAGATGATCTTGGTAACCAAGTGAAGTTTCAAGGGATACCTAGAGAGGTCAAGATACGTCAAATATTTGCAATGCAATTGTTAAGGCTAAGAAGAAAGGATGCAAGCTCTTTGCAGTCAAGATGGAAAAGGTTGAAGATTATAAGGGATCTAATTCTTAAGAGAATCAAGGTAATTTTGGATCATAGAGCTTCCAAGAGATGGAAGATAGTGAAATGGAGGAAATTGGAATGTTGGATATGGAGAGATATCCTATACTGCAGAAGTATGCATGTGTTTCCAAATGAATTACCTAGACTACCACCAAAAAGGATATTTGACTTTTCTATTGATATAGTTCCAAGATTCGAACTTGTTTCCAAGGTACCTTATAGAATGATGACAACTGAAATAATGGAGCTTAAGGCACAACTGGATGAATTGTTGTCTAATGGGTTGATAGGACCAAGTGTATCACCGTGGGGGGCACCAATAATCTTTATTAAAAAGAAGGATGGTACTTTGCATTTTTGCATAGATTATTGCATGCTTAACAAAGCTACGGGGGTGATCCCACAAAACTAGTTTACAATTCTATTGAGGAAGGAAATTTGCAAAAAACACCCCCATGAAGAAAATTTTAGGTTTTGGGGGGTTCGCTCTAACCCAAAAGGGGTTTTCTCAAATCCCCCTTCGAGCGAACCCTCTTTAATGATGGGACCCAGTTTTTGCACATTTCCCAGAATGGAAACAAAGGGAAATTTTGAAAAAAGGGAGGTTTTCTCAAACCCCCCTTCGAGTGAACCCCCCTTCACTCGAAAGGTCAAGGGGGGTTTGAGCGAACCCCCCTTTTTTTGCCTTCTTCCCTTCTTGCACCAAATTTCTACAAAAAATTGTCTTTCGAAGCTCAGGTTGAGGATGAAAATGGAGGAAACTTCACAAACCCAACTAGATGATAGTAGTCCTCAAAACGAGGTATCCATCGAATATAATTTTAATATATTTTGGTTTTATTATGTATTTTATTTTTTAGTTTAATTAAACATAGATTTTTTGCCGAAAATCAAGCTCTTTGTTCTGCACATGTGGAAAAATAGTAGATTATCAAAAAAAAATGAAAAATATGTCCAAGCTAGGTATTGATGTCCTTGATCAAATTAAAAAAAATGAATTTCGATACATACAAAAAAATATTCAATAAAACACTATGAAACCAAATGAACTTGTTAGATATCATAGTTACAAAGCTAAATTTGAAAAAAATAGAATTTTATCCTTCATAGAAAAAAAAGTTATGTTGTTTACAGTGAGCATCACTCCTTAAAAATGGTGTTTATTGATAAAAACTAGTTTTCGAATGAGATGGAAAAGGAAATGCAATCTAATTCAAAAAAAATTAAAAGGTATATTTAGAATCTATAGACAAAATTTCACAAATCACTAGTTCGCATCATCTTCAAATTTATCATGGTTTAGCAGCTATAGGTGCCTAAAAGTGAAGATTTAGTTAAAAAAATCCAGTTCAATGTCCAGTTTCCCAAAAATTATAAACCAGTATTGTGGGATCACCCACGATAAAGAACAAGTACCCACTACCACGCATTGATGATCTATTTGATCAAATGAGGGGAGCTGCTATATTTTCTAAGATTTATCTAAGATCTGGATACCCCCAGTTGAGAATTAAGGATGGCGACATCTTTAAGACTGCATTCAAAACTAGATATGGAAATTATGAATTTACAATTCTACCCTTTGGTTTAACGCATGTACCTACAACATTTTTGAACCTTATGAACAACATGTTTAGGGATTAAGATTTTTATTTACTCAAGGAATGAGGAGGATCATTGTAGACATTTAGAAATAGTTCTACAACTTAGAGAACATAAGTTGTATGGAAAACTCTCTAAGTGTACCTTCTTCCAAAAGAGAGTACATTATCTTGGACATCTGATCTCAATGGATGGAATCTCAGTTGATCCAGCTAAGATCAAGGTAGTGCTTGAATGGCTAGTGCCCAAAAATGTCTCATAGGTAAGAATTTTTATGGGTTTGGCGGGATACTATAGAAAGTTTGTTGCCAACTTCTCCAGGATAGCCAAGTTTTTGAATACTTCTTTGCAAAAGAAAGGAAAGAAGTTTGAGTGGACAGAGGAGTGCCAAGTAGCCTTTGACCTACTCAAAGATAAGTTGACTACTGCACTAATTTTTGAAAGTACTAGATCCTAAAGGTGACTTCACAGTTATCACAGATGCATCAGGAGAGGGCTTAGGAGGTGTTGTATTGCAAGAAGAGCAAGTAATTAATTACGAATCAAGGAATTTGAAACCTTATGATAAAAATTATGCATCGCATGATTTGGAGTTAGCAGTCATGGTTCACACATTGCAAATGTGGAGGCATTACTATGAAAACCAATCATCATGGGTTGAAGTATCTATTCACTCAACCAAATCTAAATGCAAGAAAAATAAGATGGTTGGAGTTAATATCTGATTATGACTTCAATATCAGTTATATTAAAGGAAAATAAAATTAGGTTGTCAATGCCTTGAGTTGAAGACATCATATTGCTTCAATAGTGACAATTCAAACCAACTTTAAAGGTCAGGTATTGCAGAAATGCAAAGAGGATGAGTATTATATGCAAGTTAAGCAAGCACTCACCATCAATCTACATAATGCAAGGTATGAAGGTTTTCATTTTGAACCTAATGGTATACTTAGGTATAAGGGGAGAATGTGTGTACCTAACTTAGAAGAGTTAAAAAATATGGTATGGAGAGAATTTCATGAAGCACCATACTTTGGACACCCTAGTGTGACAAAAATGTTGGCAAATGTAAAGCCACTATATTTTTTGAAAGGGATGAAAGGAGATGCCGCTAGATTTGTGGCTAGGTTCCTTAAATGTCAAAAGGTGAAAGTGGAGCATCATCATCCTATAGGCTTGTTATACCCACATGATATTCTAGAGAGAAAGTGACAAGTCATAAGTATGGACTTTGTGCAAGGATTGCCTATGTCAAGGAATAAGCACAATGCCATTCTTGTGGTTGTGGATAAGCTTATGAAGGTACCACATTTTATACCTGGGAATCTAACCAATAGAGCTCCTTTCATAGCAAGGAAATTTGTGCAGGAAGTGTTTAGATTGCATGGAATTCTTGGGAAGATTATCTTAGATAGGGATGCATGAGTCACTTTAAGGTTTTGGAAAACCTTATTCTCTACACTTGGAACTCAACTGAATATTAGCTCAGCATATCATCCAGAAACAGATGGACAAACAAAAAAGGTAAATCAAGTATTGGAATACCTACTTAGAATGTATTGTATGAATCAAAAATACAAGTGAGAAGAATACTTTCCTTTAGTAGAATTTGCTTACAAAAACTCCTACCATTCCACAATAAAGATGGCTCCTTTCGAAGCATTATATGGTCAAAAGTGTTGAACCCCTATAAGTTGGGATAACTTGAGGATAGGGTGAGTCTTGGGCCAGAAATGTTGGCTGAAATGGAAGAGCAAGTGAGAATTATTAAGCAAAGGTTGGCTGAAGCTAATGATAGACAAAAAAGCTATGTTGATGCTAAGAGAGTTCCCTGAAATTTTGAAGTAGGTGACAAGGTGTTATTGAGAGTAAAACCCCACAAGAGTTCCATTAAATTTGGGAATTCTTCCAAATTATCTCCACGATATGTAGGACCTTTGGAGATTCTTGAGGAAGTGAATCTGATAGCTTATCAAATTATGTTGCCACCAACTCTTGTCAGGATTTGCATAACGTCTTTCATGTGTCATACCTAAAGAACTATGTGTCAGGTGATAATCATGTGATTTATTGGAATTATTTATAGGTACAGGACCCCGAAATGGTAACACTCAAGCCTATCAAGGTGCTTGGAATGTGTAAGCTTCACTTACGTAACAGGGAAGTTCTGCAATGCAAAGTCCAGTGGGACCAGTATGCGGAAGACTTTGCCACTTGGGAAGCTATGATAAAATACATAAAAAGTTCCCACATGTTTTAAATGCATTTGATAGTACTTAAAAATAATATGTTGTTTGTTTGATTAGTTTATGTTGCTACATAAAAAACATCGGGGACGATGATTCACAAGGGGGGAGTATGTTACACCCCAATTGTGTATTACCTATTTACTATTACTATGCTATGGTAAATATTGCATGTGTGAATGTAATTTCAATTTTGATTAAGAATATATATGCTTGCACTTTGTTATCAATGAATTATGAATAAATGTTACTTCATTTAATGTTATGTGATGGAATGCATAAATGTGTTCAAATGGATGGTTATTGAACTGGATATTCTTACTATGGAGAAATATTATGCAAAAGCATATTTTGTTGAATAGCTGACTACCATGGGAATGTGTTAGTTGGATGCAGGTATATGTTCAATCCTCCAAGTGTGAGGGGAAGTATCACTTAGGAGAAGAACTTGGCTAGGTAACTAGTAACGAAACCTAACTGAGCTTATACACACACACTCATAGTAGAATGGTTGATTCAAGTTATTATGTTGGAAATTGGTAAGTCATCCTTAGTATTAGTAACTGCATTAGTAAGGGTCTTGATTAATATTATATGCATGCTTGGATGATGTTTATCTGTTTAGAGCTTATGAGTTCTTCCTTATATTAGTATGCTTGAATTGATGAAGTGAACACACGTGGAATGTATGTATATGCATGTCAACGATGGGCCATACACATGAAGGAACACGTACATGAGAGTACATAGCTAGATGTACCTATGCACGCTTATGAACGGGTTGCTTATGAGCATGGTGTTATCGAATGGACAATACGACATGTATGTGAATATGTATATATGCATCGCATGCATGTTCCCTATCAATAAGATAGTGATTGTATATGTGCTTTTTTGTGTAATTCAATGTGTATAAGATATATACATATATCCATATATATACATGTGTTGATACGTATGTATGTTTGACAAATGGAAATTTCTATACAGATATATCAACATATGTATACATACATATACATGTACATAGAGGAATATATATATATATATATATATATATATATATATATATATATGTATATATATATATATGTATATATGTATATATATATATATGTATATATATATATATGTATATATATACAATCGATATGATTATTATGTGAATGTCAACTTGATCATATTCATTTATATATTGAATGTATACATACTTGATTGACATGGGATATATATATTAGTATATATATACATATACATATATATGGGATATAGCGTCAATGCTATTTATTGACATATATATGTATATGTACATATATAAATATATATCTATATATACATGATATTAAATAGAGGTTGAATTGTATATATGTTATGCAAGTATTATAGGATGAATAATACATATGATGATATAAGATAAAGGTCGATTTATATGCAAAAGTAATATGCAGCAATAAAGGCTGATATGGAAGTAAACCATAGTCAATGCTATATGGAAATGAATCTTTATTATTAAGTAGTGATATACTCCAAACTTAGAACGCTTATATCTATGATGTAAAGCGATGGAATATAAAGTCAACTTCATAAAGTATTATAAATTCATGATAATAGGAAAAGCAAACAACAAGGCATGAGTTGATCAAAGCACCATTTATATGCTATTATTATGAAGTGACTCATTTTTTCCTCTATAGCTCAATAAAACTATGACCAAGTTGACATAGTATAAGTGTTTCCTGTAAATAGAAGATTGTTTCAAGAGAGTTAAAACCATTCCAAAGAGATAGGGAAGTTGGAAAATAGATGGCACCAACATATGAAAACTCTATAATCTATAGAAGTCTATCTTGGTTGCAATTCGACTGTCATCATTTGGGCATGTGCACCTTTAAATTAGTCTTTAGCTGCTATCAACTAAATGAGTTGATCTATAGTAAATTATGATGAGTTTACACTCATATTTATGCCACCTTTAAGTTGTATGTAGTGAGTCAACTTGCATAGAGAGAGTTGTCAACTGGCATGCCTTTTTTGTAGGTTGTGATGTCTCAATTTTTTGTATAAATAGAGGGGAAATTTCTCTCATTTGAGACGCACTATTCTGCAAACTTATTCTGCAAATTTACTTTGCTGTAATATTTTGAGAGTTGTAATTTGTGAGAGTTGAGAGATATTTTTTGAGAGATGAGAATTACTTGTGAGAGCATTGCATTATTTTGAGTAAGAGGCTATAGTGAGGAATTGCTTTGGATTGATAAAGTAAAGCTAGGAAACTGCTATTGGAAGGTTGTGAATCAAGTCAGTCAATTGGTTAGGCGTATTACAGGCATGAGGATCTAGTCTTCTCTTAGTTTGTATTTATTTACAAAAGATTGAGAATTGAATGCTTTATTTGAACTGCTTGAGATTACTTGCATTAGGAAATCATAGCATTTTCTTTGGAAAGGAAAAAGAAGTTGTTTCATGCTTTTTTGTGAAAGTACTTGTATTTACTCCATAATAGGAGGGAATGTTTGTCATTAGTATTAAGATACTAGGAATGATTAAACAAGGATAGCTTAAGGGCTATTCATACTAAAGTTATTTGATTATATTAGATAGCTAGTGAAATACTCTTGGGATTTTATTATCCATTGAAGGGAGAGTAACTTGTACTTATGCTTTGTGGGTAGAAATACCATAGAGTTTGTGGAAAGGGAATAGGATGAACTTCTAGGGTTAAAGATTACCCATTGAAGGAAATTCCTATGCATAGATTATAGTGGCCTAAAGTCAAATCGAACTTGAGTAGTGTATGTGAGTAGGATTACTATCACTTGAAGTACTGAGCAAGAACACTTTGGCCAAAGTAGTGTGTTAGCCTTTGGCTCCACTGTCAATTCACAATGATCCATTTATGCATGATAGTTCCAGATTGTAGGGTTTACAAGTTCTAGTCATATAGGACACAACATTAAGCTCAGAATGGTTGTCATTATGAGGTTACTCCACCAATCTCTTCGTTGAAGGGTAGGGCCATCTATCATATGATAGATGTGTGGGGAGCCGCATATGAGTTCGTGGTTGGTGGAAAAGCACTTGAGTAATGTTTCTCCTCCTTAGCAGATGACGGAAGACCAAGATTTGAAAGGAGGTTCTTGGACCATCTATATCTATTGCTTTGAAGCTCGGTTGAGCTATGTATGTACTTTGTACACATTCTTTGGAATATTGTAATTTATGTCAATTATATATTGGAATGGAATCAATGTTGATTATTGTTATGACATCTATGTTCATTTGTTCTCTATAAATAAAAGAAAAAATTTATGGCAATGGTTAAGTTACATAGTTTATTTACTTGCAAAGTGAAAACTTAGGAAAAATTACTTCAATGAAAGTTTGTCATGTTACAAAAATGAAACTTAGAAATAAATGATGGCATCCACAACTAAGAAAATTTATTGGTTAGAAGCCCAAAACTAAAGAAAAATCATCCAAAATAAAGAGACTTATATGATTTCCAAATTTTGAGAGGGCCAAACATGTTGAGGGGTGGGTCACCTCTTTTACCAAGGCAAGTTGTACAAGAAACTCTAATATCTCTTGGGTGCCCCTATAGTAGAAGCCATAGGATCATGGATTCAAAAAATGAAGGAAAAGCGAGCCATGATGATAGCTAACAAGGGTGAAGGGCACACATGGGATGGTATGAAGGCACTAGGAAAATTTCCATCAAGCTAGAAAAATTATGAGAAATGAGCATGCCATGTGGGTTATGAAATGGACTACTAAATCATCATCAAACATGTATGTCAACCCATGCCATTTTTAGTGCTTATGGTTCTCACTTTCTAGCCATTATGAAATTACAAGAATGTAAATTATTTCAAATTTCATTCTAAAATGGTGTATTTAAATACTAATTAATATAAATCAAAAGAATCATAGAGGAATATATGGATAACATCCAGAACTCTATTTAAAAATGGATAAAATAGATTGCATTCGCATTGCATCATCATCCTAGGAGCATATTACATGCTATCCTATTATCCTCGACCTTGGTTTACTACTATCGAATCAATTCATTAATTGGTTTGATGAGGAGAATGTGACCTTCATAATTAAATAGATTCTCCAAAGGTTTTTCTTAACACTAGTTGTTCCTTGTTAGATTCATAGTGCATACAAGAAGTTGAACACATTTCAAATAGAGAAATTAACTAGATCATATCTATGAGTTGAACTTCAATTCCACTCACATGTTTAGGTATGCCCTCAAAGAAGTGATTTAGGTGGTTTTTTAGCCAAATTTCTAGGTCAACAACAATCATTTGACATACCTTTATTTGTAAGATATATTGCTATTTGTGAATTTTTAACACCTCCATAATGCAATTTTTATCAAGTTTACAACTAAGAACCTTTAATTTTATTTTATTCATTATATCTCTTTTTTAATTATAACATTTATTATAATTATATGATATCATCCTTAGCTCTTATATCTAGGTTAATTGTTAGGTAATTGCATGCATTATTTGATTAGCCTAAGATTGTTTTTATGAGTGTAATATTTTGCTTACAAAAGTAAATAAGCACAACATCTTCATTTGTGTAACCTATTGAATGGTCGATAGACAAAAATATTTATAAGCCCATTTACTAAGCACTTATATTTCTTAATTTTTAGCAACAATTCATTGTATGTCATGCTTGGCCAATAAACCTATAAATATTTGAGCATATAAACCATTCAATAACACTTAAAAATATTATTTTCAATTATTATAATTTACAAGCATCATAATATTTTCCTACAAAATTTATTAAAAAAGTAGCATTCACTAAACTATAATTTTCATCATTCTATCTTAACCACTTTAACTTCTTGTTAAAAATATTGAGCACGTAAGAAGTGTGATTTTATATTATTGTTTATTGATGAAGTAATTAACAACTATCTATTGATGAAGGTTTTATTTGAAGTCAAAGAAAACTATGTAAAATATATTTATATTTAAAAAATAATATTATATTTATTTATAACTAGTGTGTCATTACTTATAAATTATATATAATTTTAATATATTGTTCCAAAATAATATAAATTTATATTATAATAAATAACAGAATAATACATTATTACCATTTAACTAAAAACATATGCAAATTGAAATGAAGTGCATTTATACTTTTATTTTTTAATGTAACCTCTTTCAGACCATCGGCACTTCCATGATTAAAAACTTGCCACAGCTGCATGAAATTTATTGAAAAGAATACCTTGCAGGGACTCCAGCTGTACAACAGCTCTGATTTATTTAAGCATGTTCCTTTTCTTTGTTTAAAAATGTGTTTTTTCCTTGCATAAATACTTATTAGTCTGATACAGATAAATTATACTTCGATTATGGGCATTATTTAATGTTTTCTCAAATGATTCTACTCAAATTTCATTATGACAAGACATAAGTGGAGAATAGCTATCAGATTTTCTTAGATCTCTCCATGGACCCTTCACATAAAATCATGGGAATATGAACTACTTTTCATCCCAAGTTGAATCCAAGAGCATTGGCTGTTTACACTAGATGAAAAGTTGAAAAGAATCCTTTCTTTGGAAGTGAGATTGCTTTATAAAATGCTTGGTCCATGACATTTGGAAGACATGTCTGGTTTCATTTCCTGAGGAACATATTCCAATGAGCCCACTCTTGGTAAATCTGTAACCCCTCTAGATTTTATGGCAATGTGACAATTAAGTAAATCTTGCAGAGAAAAGATTGACAATATATTCTTAGAAAGTGATTGATAAACTGAACAAGTGTTGTCTATTGGCTAGAAGTAAAGCTTTATAAAATACTCAAAAGTTATGGTCAAATTGATAACATAACAATAATGCATAGCAACATCACATCTTCAAAAGCAGAGATTCTAGCCCCATCTTATCGATTTGGATAGGAATCCTGCTATTTTATGTGGTAATAGCTGCTCCCAGTCTATCCAATTCACTTTCTAAAACTATGGGAAAAGAGTGGTATAACTAACCGTCATTTGCAAAAACATATTTTATTTGTTTTGCTTACAGTATCGCATCTGATGTTATCTATAAAACTGCATGTAACCTTGTATGTTGAACATTATAGCGATTGCTGTTAGCAGAGCCAGCATTTTTCTCTCTTCAAAGACAAAACTAAAGCATGGGATTTCTTAATGGGGAAGTGAAGCTCAATATTCCTGCAAGCAAGGCTTGGGAAATTTACAGAAATAATGAGTTAACAAGAAAAGTGAATCCTGATCTACTGGCCGATGCCCAATATGTTGAAGGTGATGGCAAACCAGGCAGCATGAGGTTGCTGAAGTTAGGTCCAGGTAATGGACTTTTTTATTTTAATATTCTATGTTTTAAGATCTGAATTGATAAATTGTTATTTAATAAGCGGAAATAAGATATGTTTAAAAATGAGTCGCATCTGAATGAGGATGGACTGGTCACCAAGAGGACAGGTAGCTCAGTGATAGAACACCCCAACAGCAAATGAGAAGTCTTAGATTTGACTCCTCGCTGATTCATGAAAAGTTTAATGAGAATTGTAAACCCACCTATGCTTCCCCTAATGTGTTTTTATTAGCCTTTTATTATGTGATTGTTTATATAAATATAGACTCATATAGTCAAATCTTATTGATGATTGAATTGCAGCTGTGAATAAATATGTGAACCAATCAAAGGAGAAAATAGAGAAGGTGAAAGAGGACAAGAATGGCACATATGAAATAACTTACAGGGTGGTGGATGGGGAGTTGAGGAAGATGTATGATCCATATACAGTCACCTTCACTTTCACTCCTCTTCAAGCTGGTAATTGCACTGCTGCTTGGAGAGCCCAATACAACCCACTCACAGCCGATGTTCCTCCTCCTGAAAAGGCCAAGAAAGCTGCCCTTCAGTTTATGAAAGAGATTGAGAATTTCTACCTTTCATCTTCTGCTGTCATGTAGTTAGTGTAGTATATATATCTCTATTAGATTTTATAAAATAAGGGTATGTTGTGAGGTTGAAGGATGTAATGCTATTGCTATATGATATGTAATATTATATTCTTATCAAGTAATGTCAGGAATGGAGTTTTCATAGCCGTTTCTTATATTTCTTACTTTCACGTTGTGTTATATATCCAGAGCAACTATTTCCACTCAGTCTTTTACATAGAATCGATGACAATTGCCACCTTTGGATAATTAATAAGAAAAAGATTGTAAAAAATTAGATGGGAGTATCTCATCATAAAATATTTTAATAAATTGCAAAAGAAAATACTTTAACAAGGAAGCAAGTATATAATGCATAACTTTACTGCCATGGGAACTTACAATATTTGGCATCACAACAATTATCATAAAAATACAAACTCTGATTTATAAAAATGTGGTTTTATTTTCTGTCATAAAAAATAAAATAGGGGAGAGGATCCGGTAGTTGAGCACCCTAATTTCGCACTTTCCAAAATTCTATATAGAAATTTTAAATCACTCTCAATTTTTTACAGCACCTTACTTAGCAAGTCTTCTGCTTATAACTAATGTTTCAAGACCACATCAGCATGTTTTTTGTCAAGGTGTCCAAAAAGACCCAAAACAAAGTGATACTGATAGTTGTGCACTAAGTCATGTTTTCTTACTGCACTGATGTGGCATCGCATGATTTGTTGTTTTTTAGATCTAAGAATTACATTTCATTCAATTATGGGTAGTCATCATCAACACTAACTTTAAAGTCACAACTATTGGTCCAACATTGTTGAAAATATTGGACATTAAATCAACAAATGCTATAGCAACTATTGAAACATGCTTTGTCCTCTCCCCTATAACATTGGACCCAATATTATCTTTAAACTAAAGTAAAAATCATCATCATCATGACTTATGTGTCAAGCTAAAAGGAAAAAAATTAGAAAACAAGTGTAACTGCATTAGATTGAGTGAGCTGAAATATTATTGAGAGAGAAATCTCATAGTAAATTTTTATTTATTATTTTAATCATTGAAAAATTATATTTAAATAAAATAATAAAGATAAATTATGTTAACACTCTCTACCTATATAAGATTGTGTATAAGAAGTAAATGGATAGAAGTGAATACTATTGATTGGGATAAAAAAATATGGCTAACATTAATCAAACTTAAGTAGACGATAATCTAGGTGAAGCTTGACAACATTTTTGGTTTTTTAACTGCAATCTAAATATACAATTGTTGATTATGAAGTGTGATTGTCCATAAGGTCAATCTCATGTACAAAATTTTAATTTTAATTTAAAAATCCAACTAAAAATATTATATTATATATTTAAATTTAATTAAAAAATACATATAAAATTTTAATTTAAAGATAAAATTAAAATTATTTATTTGTCATAATTAATAAATGTGTATCTTATTGTTTCTAAATTGAATTAGGAAATTAAATGAACTAGCATATATATCTTTAATAAATATATATAAAATACATAGAGAGACATCCTTTTCAGGTGTCTGTTGTACTTTTATATGACAAATTGATTAAAAAATAGATACTTGTATCTCAGTGTATTTTATATAGATTTATTAAAGATATATATGCTAGTAGCATCTAGAGTTACAACATGTAAACTATTAATTCAATTCCCATTATAACTATAAGATAAATCAAAAGTAAAATATAGATAAGTAACAATAATGTATAAATAACCTTAATTTAATCTTAATTAAACCTTAACTCTAACCCCAAGCTTTATTCTAGAACCCTAACCCTAACCCTAACCCAACATTGAACCCTAATTAAACCATAATTCTAACACTAACCCTTAACCTAATTGTACCATAACAATAACCCTAATCCTAATTGAACCTAACCCTAATTGAATCCTAACTGTAATTGAGTCCTACCCCTAACATTGACCCTTACCCTAATTGAACCCTAACCTTAACCATATTTGAATCCCAACCCTACCCACAACCTTTATTATAGAACCCTAACTCTTACCCTAATTGAACACTAACCTTAACCCTAATTGAACCCTAATCTTAATTATATTGACAGTGCTAATAACCCTAACCCTAATTGTATTGATATTGATAACCCTAACCATAACCATAGCCCAAGATTTACCATATAACCCTAATTAAACCCTGATCTTTATTGTAATTAAACTCTAATCCTAACCCTAACCTTATTTAAACCCTAACCCTATTTGAACCTCAACCCTAACCCTAACACCAAGTTTTACCATAGAACCCTAACCCTCACCCAAATTTAAACCTAATAGACCCCTAACCCTAACCCTTATTGAACCTAAACCCTAACCTTAATTGAAAACTAACCCTAATTGAACTCTAACCCTAACCTTGATTAAACCTTAACCCTAACCCTAATCCTAATTGAAACTTGATTGAATCCTAACCCTGACTGAACTCTAACCCTGATGTTGAACCTTAATTATATCTTAACCTTAATTGAACCCTAACCCTAACACTAACCCTTAACCCAACTAAACCCTAACCCTAATTGAATCTTAACCCTAATTGAACCATAACCCTAATTAAATCCTAACTATAATTAAACCCTAACTCTAACATTAACCCTTAACCTAATTAAACCCTAACACTAGCCCTATTTCAATCTCAACCCTAATCCTAATTGAACACTTACCCTTACTAGACTCTAAGTCTAACCCTAATTAAATCCTAACCCTAATTGAACCCAACCCTTATTGAATCCTAACCTTAATCCTGACCCTAATTGAACCCTTATTAAATCTAACCCTAATTGAACCCTAATCCTAATCTTGACCCTAACTCTATCTGAATCCCAACCCTATCTTTGACCCCAATCTTTATCACAATACCCTAACCCTAACCTTAACCCAAATTAAACCCTAACTCTAACCGTAAGTGGAAACTTACCCTTATTAAACCCTAACCCTAATGTTGACCCTAACCCTAATTTAACACTATCCCTAATTAAACTCTAACACTAACCCTAATTAAACATTAACCCCAAATTGAACAATAATTAAATCTTAACCCTAATTGAACCCTAACAATAATATTTAAACTAATTGAACTGTAACTCTAACACTAACACTAACACTAATTGAACCGTAACTCTAACACTAACACTAACACTAATTGAACCCTCACCTTAACACCATTTGAACCACAACCCTAGAACCTTAACCCCAATTTTTATCGTAGAACCCTAACACTAATCCTAACCCATTGAACCCTAATCATAACTCTAACTAAATACATACCCTTATTACACTCTAACCCTAACCCTAACCCTGATTAAACCCTAATCCTAACCCTTATTAAAGTCAAACCCTAACACTAACCATTATTGAACCCAAACCTTAACTCTAATTGAAATCTAACCATAACTCTAATTAAACCCTAATCCTAAATAAACCCTAACATTAATTGAACTCTAATCCTAACTTTGAACCCTAATTAAGTCATAATCCTAATCCTAATTAAACCTTAACCCTAACCTTATTTGAACCCCAAACCTAACCCTAATCCCAACCTTTATTGTAGAACCCTAACCTTAACCATAACAAAAATGAAACCCTAACCCTAATTAAACCCTAATCCTAACCCTAACCTTAATCATAATTAAACCATAACCTAACCTTAACCTAAATCCTAACCATAACCCTAACCCCAAGCTTTATCTTAGAACCTGTTATGCCTTGCATAACCACCCTATTTTATTTTATTTTGGAACAAAATGGGTCCCCCTTTTTGCTTTTATTTTTGGTTGTCTGTTGGGTCTTAGGAGTTCTTTGTTTTTACTCCTAAGTCTATCTTTTGTTCTGGAAAAGGCAGGTCCGGAACTGAATCTGGACATGGAACTATCTCAATTTTTTGACTTCAGATATGGTTCCGACTCTGACTCTGCCTTCTCTTTTGTTTCATTTTTTTTGTTGTGTTGGTTGTTTTGACTAACTCTTGTGTTGGTCCGTCCTTCTGTTTGTTGGTCGTTTCCTTGTGTTGTGTTTGTTTTCTCTCACAAGATCAGAATCGGGATTGGAACTCAAATGGGAAGTTTTCAAAATTTATATTCATTGTTTCTATCCCAACTCCGCTTCCACTCTCTTTTCCTTCTCGCTCTCTGTTGTTTGGGCCAGGTCCAGTGTTCGCTCTGGTCCCACTTCCCTTTTTCTTGTGTTGTTCCTTGCTTTTGTTGGGACCGGATCTGGAATCAGAATGGAACTTTCAACTTTGCAAAAGTTCCATTTCGGTTTTGTCTCTGCTCCCACCTCTGTTTGTTGTTTTCGGTTGGTTCTTTTGTCAGAGGCGGAACCGGGGTGGGAAGTGAAATATGGAACTTTTGTTAGTTTCTCTATCTTGTTTCTGACCTGGCTCTGACTCTGCCTTACCTTATGATGTTCTATTGACCTGACTTAACTATTTGACCACGTCATTCATTCTGCCCCCCATCAATAGAATTTATGGCATTAAATGCAGCCTGTTCGCACGCACAAATTGTTGATTAAAGGTGTAATTATGCTTAAACCACCTCATTATTATTATTATAAGAAGTGTTTGAGCAAATTACAGCCAGGAAACTCTTCAGAGAATTGACTTGATCGTGGGGGCGAATTGCGGAGCAAATCTTGGCGAATTTCCGTTTAGTCCTAAGCAGCATTTTTGAGGTAGGTTTTTTTTTCTTTTCTTTCTTGCGTTTGTTCTTTCACTTGTGTCGTATTTGCGTATTCGTAGGAGGGTTCTTCCTGTGAATTTCTTCACTTGGTTGGTGTTGGTTTCTATTCTTTTTATTTGTGTTTGGTTCTTTCCTTCTTTTACATCTCATTCTATTTTGTTGGGTTGGTCTTTATGTCATTGTCTTTCTTGTTTTTGTCATTTTTTCTACTGTCAGTTTCGTGACAGGGTTCATTTGTCATGCTCTGGTTTTGACTAGGGTTGCGATTTTGAAGAGGTTTCATTGCTTTGCTAATGTTTTTCCATTTTGAAACCCTATTCTGGTTTTATCACTTTGGCTTCGTGTTCTTCATACTGATTTCTCGTTGTGCCCTACTTTCTAGAAATAGGGTAGTGGGTGAGTTAGGGTTTTACAGTTTAGGTTGTTCTTGGTTTAATGAATTCTATACGGAGGAGTTGTTGGTGCTCTAAATTACACTATTTCTAGTTTCTGTTGGGACCCATATGACCTAGGGTTTCGCTGTCCATGTGACCATCTTGTTTTCAAGATTCTTCATTGGTTGTTTTTATTCCACTCCCAGTCTTTATTATGATGACTATCTTTAGTCTTGGTCAGAATCGCGTCCGGGGAGGAAGTTGAACTTGTTGGTTAACTTTTGCTTCTAAGTCCAATTCCCATTCTCGTTCCACTTCCAAATTTTTCTTTAATCCGCTCTAGTTCCTTATTTTGACTAATGTATGTACTCTTGGTCGAAATCGGATCCAGGGAGGAAATTGAACTTGGAAGCTAATTTTTGTTTCTGGTCCAATTCACGTTTCGATCCCGCCTCCGAACGCAAGGTTTTGGTCTGGTTCCCATCCCGTCCCCGACTATGTTTTAGTTCAATTCTCATTCTGGTCCCACCTTATACACCTTTTGTTCCATATCCATTCCCGATCCCAGCCTCGCCACATGATATGAAACATTGACTATGCCTGATGCTTCTATGGTCCTACCTCCAATAAAGGCATAGTATGACCAGGTGTTATCTTAGGAGGATGGAATAGTGATTATATGAGTGACTAACTTAAATGCTTTGTTCATCTAATGCAAGATTACTGCAGGTATTAAGAAATTTCAGGAGCATCAGATGAGGCCTCTCAAAGGAGCCAACCAGGGGAAACTTCATGGCAAGGATCTAGGCCAAAGAAGATCAAAGTGGAATAACTCCCATATACCTTGAGATGTAAGCATAGGGAGGTTGTCCTCATAGCTAGAAAAATTGATTCTGATTGGACTGACATCACTGACACCAATTTGGGTCCTTTCAACTATGAAGAATTCCTTGAGGAGACTTTCACTGAGGAGCAAGTCACACCAAGGACAGAAAGGATTGTTCAATCTGGGTTGGCACATGTTGCACTTTTCCCTCTATCTGTTCAATGCCTAAAGTTGATTCTTGCAACAGTTGAAGCATATAACCTTGCTACTCGGCAGTGTGTGGATGTGAAGGGCAATGTCATTATTAACTTCACACCCCCAATGATCAAATTCTTGTTTCATATGCCTGATCCCAAGAATCCTAGACAACTAAATGAGGTAGAGGCTCTGAAGCTTTACAATGATAACAAGGAGAGGAATAGACTTTACATGAATAATACTTGGATGAGAGTGGAGAAGAAATCTCTGACCAAGCTTCCAGACTAGCCTAAGAGGGTGGATTTTAGTAAAGAAATTGGAGATATAATCATGTTCCTTTCTAGGGTGTTTGGGAAGAGGGATGCTTCACTATTTAAGGAATGGATGTTTCCTTTTATCCAAGCTATTTTGGATGGGAGGCAAAAATTTGATTGGTCAATGATAGTGTCTGATAGCATTCACAATCAGATGATAAGGGTGAGAGAAACCAAGTGTTTCTTTATGACCTCCTATGTAGTCTATGCAGCTGCCCGAGTGCGGATCTTTCTTGGACTTTGAACAGTGGGTATATTGGGAGAAGCCCAAGGACAAAAGAAGGTGTGGGATTATTATAACTAGCTCATCTTGCAGGCATCTAAGCAATATTATAGAAGGGTAAATGATGCCTTTCTTTATTTAATTATGAATAAACTTAATGGTGATGCTGGTTATAGACTTAGTAGGGAGGCAATGGCTTTTGTGAATGAATGGGGACATTGGTTTATCCAGTACCCCACATTCACTTACTTCAGGTTAGCAGGCTTCGATGGTCGTCCCCATTTGCTACCCAGGTGTTGTGGTGATAGAATCATCTTAATGGAATTTATTTATCAAGCCTTGGTTGTAAACCTCCAGTTTAGCAACAAACATAAGACCGGGTGCCATAAGTTTCCAATGAAGCTAGGAGCCTTTTGCTTTCCACACATTCAGGTAGGTAAGGTTGTTTGTGATGAATTAATTTATCTGAGGTTGGGCTTGTACACTACTAGGAAATACTATGATCCCAAGCACAAGATGAGGGCTTTGCTCCCTAGTATCTTTGAGAAACACTTCAATATATTGGAAGATTTTTGGGAGGACTTGCAAGATGATTATGATCTTAGGAAGAAGAATTATGAAAGGATATATATCCCACTCATGATTGAGTTTGGGATAAAGGAATATATTCTTGATACATTATCTGATGATGGGATATTTTTCGATCTCAGATATGATGCAGATAATATTGGAACTAAGGATCTTGATCTAGTTGATTGGAGTGCAGATGAGACAATTGATATAGTGTAGATTGCTAGACCAGTGCTCGATAGGAGTATCCCATGGGTAAGTTTAAGGGTTAATCAGGTCGAGGCATCATCATCCAAGAAGAGAAAGGCTGGTACCACTCAGGGGTACAAAAGGGTAAAAAGAAGGGTGGCACCTAAGAAACCCTTAGAGTTTTTGCCTTCTAAGCAAAAAGAAGATGAGGTGGTTCCTCAAGACTTTTCAGAGGTGCATGAAGATGAAACTATTGCAGAGGGAGTTGTTTCTACATCTGCTGCAAAAGAGGTACCTACTCAGCCCTTTGATACACAGGAGTTGGGTCATGAATCACCAATGGGAGCTCTTCATGGTGAAGCGGAATCCTTGAGGCAAATGGAGGATGAGGTGGAGATACATAATATAGAAACAGATTCAGAAAAGACTCCCTCAGATAAAGAGCATCATGTATCAACATCTTTAGATATGACAGATGATGCAAGCACTAAACACATGTTGACTGAAGAGGATCAGTGGAAACTCTTTGAGGAGTAAAAAAAAGAAGTCGATGCTAAGGCACAAACTGAGGCATCAACTAAGCTACAAGAAGAAGGGGCCAGAGTACAATCTAAGTTGGTGGCCAAGCAAAAGGAGTTGGAAGATAAAGTGAAGGCCGATGAGTTAGCTCAACAGCAACAACAAAAGGAGCAAGAACTCAAACTTCAAGAAGAAATGGATAGGTTGGTATTGTAGCAGAAAATTCATGATCTTGAAGAGGAAAAATATCAGTAAAGAAGAGAAAAGGAAGCTATTGAAGCTAAACTCAAGGAACAAGAAGAGGCCTATAGAAAAAGGGAAGAGCAAGAACGCTTGAAAAAGGAAAAGGAGGCTGCTGAGATGGTTAAACATGCAAAGAAATCCAAGGAAGCATGGGATTATATTGAAACATTGAAAAAGTAATGAGATGAAATGTTAGAAAAGAAGAAAGAAGAAGAAGAATGCTTAAGGTAGGAGCTAGAGGCTAAGAGGCTACAAGATCAAAAGGATAGAGAGGAAGCAGAAAAGCTAGCACGGGAAGGGGAGAAAAGTGATCAACAAAATGTGCAGGAGATTGATTCTCAACCAAAGCTTACATTGTTGCAACCCTTGTCTTCCACCATTGTTGCTTCCTCTTCAGCCCAGGCAGCTACTACCCCTATTGCTCCTACTTGGCTAAAATTGGATTTGGAGAGAAAACAAGTTGTTCAACCACAACCATTGAATTGGGAAGAAATGATGAAAGAAATTGGGAAAGAGAAGCCAAAGAAGAAGTCTTGGGTTCTTCACTCCACTAGGCTCACTGAGGCTAGAGAGATCATTGCTGAATGTGCCATTCTTGTAATGGAGAAGAATCGCGATGACATGCAAATAATTGATTATTAGTTGGGAGTGGTAAATTTGGGAAATCCTACAAGAAATCAACAAATGAGGTTGATTGATATTGTGGCCTCTTCAACCAAAACCCAGATGATCAAGGACAAGTAAAGGAAAGATGAGCTTAAGGCTCAATTGGATTAGCTTCATGGTTTCTTGAAGGATGTTTCTAGTCCCATTTCTCAACAGGTTGCGCCTCTTGAATCCCCAGTCTTGTTAACAAAGAGGGAAGCTGATGATTTGATTCAGATGAAAAGCAAGGTGGGAATGATGGATAAATGGTTGGATAAGCTCAATCAGGAGGTTGATGATATTCTTGTTGAAGGCTCTAAGATTCATAAAGTTGCTCTCGAGTTAGTAGAAGATCTAAACCGGCAAGGTAAGGATTTGGACAAGCAAGATAGTGAATACAAGGAATATGTTAAAAGGTTGAAGGATATCAGCAAAGTGCCCAAATCCACCTTGTTAGAATATTCAATTCTTGAGCAACGTAACGAATATTTTGTGGAAAATACTGTATCATAAGATACAAATCTAGAGTTATGCATGGACAGCAGGAAGAAGTCCGAGAAATGAGAAAGGACTTGCATCAAAAGATGGTTGAGTTACAGGTAGTTTTAGCCATTATAATCAACATAGATTCCTCAAACAAAGAAGGCCTATCTTTGAATAAACTAAGGGAGAAATGGAGGGGTAGGTTTGAGGAAATCATGCAAAAGGGAGATGATGGAGAGAGTTTATTACTTGATCAACTGTTTATGGATATTCGGGAAGAGATAAGAACTACTAGAAAGGAGCTGATCAAGCTAAAGGAGATGCAAAGTTTGGTTTCTGTGGAGTTTGAAAGGATCAAATTTGAAGGTGACTGGTTGGATGGCCTGGATTTGGATACTCTTCAGCAGATTTTCTCTAGTTATGACGAGTACATTTAGGAGCATTCAGTGCAAAAGTAATCGACTCTTGGTGTCATACTCCATTTGATCTTCTCCTCTTTCTGTGGATATTGACATAAGCTCTACTCTAAGTCTGATTCGTGTGTTTCATCTTCCTCTTAGAGTATCAAATTCTCCTTCTTAAAAATGGTGTAATCAACCTTAAAAGCAGGGGTTCTTAGGTCCACTTCTATGTTCAATTTTGACTCCATGAATTGTGGATCTAGATTAATGATTGAAATTTGTGAATGTGGCACTCTATATGTACTATTAGAATCTACTTTGTAAAGGTCGGCTAATTGAAGAAAGATCAGCCACCTGAGAATAGAAGATAAAAAACTAGATCTAGGATTTTCAATGTTTTAGAAAGATACTCTGAACAGTTTAGTAAAAAGCTCATTTTTACAAGTTCTCATATGTTTTCATGTCAAGACTTTTAAAGTTTGGATCCATTTTTGGATAAGGTTAATGATATATGATTAATCCATACGCCAGTGTTTTTCTATGCTTAATTATTTTTTATTTGATGAAAATCAATAGAAGGAACTGGATTCAAGGTCATATCATTGGATTATCTGTGAATTAGATTGTTATGGTATTTCATTTGATCTGTGTTTTGAATGATGAGTGAATGATTTGTTTGAAGTAAGGTTAGTGAACATTGATGATATCTGAATTAGCATTATGGATGTATGCAATAGCATAGTTGATTCTATGGATTTCATCTTGCTGTAGTTGTGGTTAAGTAGAATGAACACTCATTGTTGATCTACATGTCTAGATACATAAGGATTTTATTCATGTTTCTATGATTTAAAGCTCTGTTTCATCTTTTTATTTGTTTAAAACCCCCCAAACGTAGACTACCTGATGTTATGCATTCTTGTTCTTCATTACTAGCAAAGGCCCCTTTAACATTACAATCGCATTGACCATTAAGCAATATCAGCACAGTTGAGAACCAACTACAGGACCTTGGGAGTTAGATTGCTATATGTTGTCTTTCTCTTTCAGGAGAAATAGAATAGTAATATTCTTTTTAATGTTGTTGTACTATTTTGACCATCAACATAACCCTAATTTTATCCCTAACCCTAATAAAACCCTAACCCTCACCCTAAAAATAAACATTAATCAAGAAATCTCATTATAACTATAGTATATAACCCTAACCCTAATTAAACCCTAACTCTAACCTAACTGAAATCCAACCCTAATTAAGCAATAACCCTAATTGTAAGCCTAACCCCAAGCTTTATCCTAAAATGATAATCCTAACCCTAGTTGAACCCTAACCCTAATTGAACCATAACCCTAACCCTAATTGAACCCTAATCTTAAACCTAACCCCAACCTCAATGCCAACCTTTAAAACCCTAACCCTAGCTTTATCTTATAACCCTAACCCTAACATTAATTGAACCACAACTCTAACCTAAACTAAACCCTAACCCTAACCATAATTGAACCCCAATTGAACCATAACCATAACTCTAACCCTAAACCCAAGCTTCATCCTATAACACTAACCCTAACTCTAATTGAACATTATCCCTAATACTGACGCTAACCCTAATTGAACCCAAAAAATAACCAAACCTTGACCCTAACCTTAACTTTAACCATTACATAAAGTTAACCCTATTTGAACCCTAACCCTTACCCTAAGTGAACCCTAACCCTAATTTTAAACCTAGTTCTAATTTTAACCCTAACTATATCCATAACACTAATGAAATTCTAACCCTTACCCTAATTATAACCCTAACTCTAACCATAACCATAATTAGATTCTAACCCTCACCCTAATTCTAACCCTGATCCATATTTTAACTTTAACTATAAACCTAACCCTAATTGTAATCCTAATCAATTATATCCCTAATCCTAATCATAATTTTGACCCCAACCCTAATCCTAACTCTTAATTCTAACCCTAATTATAATTTCTCCCCTACCCTAACCCCAATCCTAATTCTAACCCTAACCCACACTAATTTTAAATTTTAGTTTAACCCTAACCCCAATCTTGATTATAACTCCAATCATAAACCTCATTGTAATCTTAAGGTATAATAAACCCTAAACCCAAATCATAATTCTAATTTTAACCCTATTCATAAATGTAACTCTAATTCTAAACCTAACCCTAATTTTAATCCTAAATTAATTTGACCATTTTGATTCAATCTCTAATCCTACTTTTAGGGTCATAACCCTAACCCTAGTTGTAACCTTAATTTGAACCCTAATTGTAGTCATCAACCTAACTCTCACCTCAATCATAACCTTAACTTTAACCCTAAACTTAATTGTAAAGATAACCCTAATTGTAACACTAATTCTAATCCTAAACTAATTCTAACCCTAATCCTAATTCTAAGCCTAACCCTAAACCTAATTCTTACCCCTACCCTATTTGTAATCATAATCTCAACCTAAATTCTAACCATAATTATAGGATTAGGGTCATTCCTAGCACTATGATTAGGGTTACTCTTATTTTTTCCATTTTTTAATTATGATGATAGTTATCTTACATCTTATCTTCAATATATGGTTACTCGTGATGATTTTTTACCTTGTGATACATTATATAATGATAACATGCATTATGATGGTATTACATTAACTTATTATATTTGTTTCTATTAATGATTCATTGTGTCATGTATTGCATGATGATTTTGATGGTTTTATTATGCATCTTGTGAGGAGAGTATTGATAATGATTAACGTGAGTTACCTTCTTTTATGAAAAATTATATTGTTTATGATGTGTTGGTGAATAGATTTTTTCTTTATAAAATGAACATAAAATGACTCTATAACACCCAAGAAGGATGAATCAATTCAAAACAGTTAGAGAGATCACCATTGCATTGGTGATCTTCCTCTGAATTTTGATTGAGGTATAGCTCCCTCTTCTAATATAATTTTATATTTTTCAAATATATAAAATAAGGGTATGCTTTTAACCTGAAAGCAAGAAAGGAAAACTAACACTTGTTCATAGCCATGACACAAGCGTGAAGAGTAATTCTTAAACTAACTACTGTTGAAATGAAAGGACTGGGAAACAATAAGTACGTGACTCAAAGATCAAATTACCAATATTTTTTGACTTGAATCAATACAATTCCAACCATTTACTGTAAATAACATGAATCAAATGTCATAGAACAACACATTCTCAAAGGAAAGGAATGTTCAAATTCTTGTCAAAGCTTAAATACTTTTTCACAAACAATAACATCTAATTCACAATTACTAAGCAAAGACAATAATCGTTCAGAGAAAAACAAATTGAAACTACAAAATTTGATCCTTTATTTAGATTGATTCTCAATCATGCATCAAAGTGCAAGGGGGACCAAAATTCCAAACCCTTGCAATGTCTCTTAACTGAATATTTAAACATTTTCATCTGTAATGGTTAAGGTTTCTTGGAACAACTTCTTGGCTATTAACCACTATCCAATCAAAAAAAGTTGGCCGAAAATCAATTAACTTTGTCATATTATGACAATTCCCTTCATTAATTGCTATTTTTTGGGATGGTTATGAGTGCATCGTGTTTCCCAATTGATAGGACAGGAGGACAAACCATCGCTTTATATGAGTAGACCACGTAGCCTTACTTCATCTGAAATGATCACCACCTTAACTTCTCTATGACTGTTGCTATTTCACCTAGATCATTTTCTGCAGTTCTTTAAATGTTGAGGACTGCTTGAATCCAAATTACAAGATCTCCATCATATCACCTTACTTGAATTAATTAAGTCGAAGAAATTTTTATGTACTTCAGCATTATTTGCTTCAAACAAGATCTGTCAATTTTCCCCTATCACTCTATAAATCCTATTCACCACTATTCATTCTACACAATGTTAGTTAGATCTTCAATCATGTTGAGCTCATTGAGTGAGATAGTCATGGAGAGTGACTTTATAGTAGTAGAAGGCATTGAATGCAATGATTTTCGTAGACTAGTACTAGATCAACTGAGGGAATTCTTCCTCGTCCATAGTGATGTGGAGGAAGAAATCATTTGCAAGGTGATCGGTGAGCACTTACTATCACAAGTACATGTTCACACATTTTCCAACCTGCTCAAGCATTTTCTATACAATATTGTATGCACTTCTGGTATGTTTGGATGGGCTTTGCAGGTTGTTGAGCATCTGGCTCATCCACGGTACCTGCAAAGTGTTGAAGATGCTCTGAGAGGGATTTTTTTCCACCCACACGTGGGCCTGATTGGTGACGCTATTTGTATCTCTTGTGTGTTGAGAAATGAGAGGGTCAGCCAAGTTGTTGCTTTGATGCATGTTGGCCTTGAAAGCAACAACATGGAGACATTCTCGCACTATGTTGAATACAATAAGAACCTTTTCTCTCCTGCATATATTGAGTGAAACCAAGAGGTGATTGAGGCCATCAAGTTCATCATGTTCACCCTCTATGTCTAAAAACCCTACTATGAAATCACCCCCTTTTTTGGCAATGTAATACAAAATTTTACCAATACATATAAATAAATCTATATATATGTATATATATATGTGTGTGTGTGTGTGTATTGTCTTTTCAATTACTCTACATCATGGAGATTTATCTATTTTATTTCAATTTGTTTGCAAATTTTACTTGTGCACTCTTGTGAGATACGTATGAAGTTTCACTGCATTTTCTTGTAAACAATCTTTCTCTCTTGTAATTTCATCCTCAGAAATAAAACCTATTTAGGCCCCAAATATACTAGTAAATGCTTCTAAATAAGCTCTAAAAAAGTGTCAGAGTCCACCAAAGTTAAAGAAACCTGCCTATATTTCATCTTAAATAACGAACTTATCATTTCAATTTTGTTTGCTATACTTTATGTAAGGCACTTAAGAAGATAATCGCAACTCAATTTATAATACTAACGAAAATAAAGAAGTTTTGAAAACCCTGTCAAGACTGACAAAGGTTTCAAAAATTTACAAAGTTCTACCAACCTTCATTGTTTTTCCCATTTTATTCTTGATTACAACATGATTTTACATCCCACAAAAAACTCATGAAGTTTTCAAAGTAAAGATCATCAGGAAAACATATGGGTTTGACAAACGAGTCGAGAGCCAACACGAGTTCAAAAACTTAGTTAAAGACTGACAAAAACACCCCTCTAATTTATAAAGTATTTGGAAAGAAAATATATATATTTATAGGGGGTAAGGCTAAAATTGATGGTAACAAGTGGATCTAACTGGGGACAAGGATTGTTAAGGACGAAGACATGAACCCAGACTTAAAATTTAGAAATATCAGTTTCTTATCCATCGAACAACAAAGTTGAGATTTAAAATAAAAGGATCAAACACAAAAAAAAATGGGGCCACACATCAAAAATGAAAGCAAAAGAAATGTATTTACAATGGAAAAGGCACCTACCAACACTGAAAGGTAAAGAAACTATTATACATATACATTAACATGATGAGAGAAATACGACCCCCAATGATTAAGACCAGCATAACCACACCCTGAAGGCACCATTAATTTGAAACATTGATTGTAAAGTAAAAAGACATACATGATAAATAAATGTTTTCTCTACTCCTTTAAACATTTGAATGAACCACTAGATAAAAAGGTTTCAAGTCCTTTCCCTTATCGCTTCACTAGTCACCTTGACTTTTAGAGAGGTCATCTATGCAATGACAACAAAGCTACCCAAACACCATCCAATGGATGAAAAACAAAAAGGTCCCATTTCTCTAATTAAGTACACTTGTCTGATCAGTCAGAATAAATTATACCAGGACCTGGGGCCCATGTGTATCCCTGGGATCATTTACTTCATTTCTCAACTTGCAGATGAATGTGGCCTTTGACAAAAGTTGTAATTCTATGTGAACTTTTGACAATCCTTTTGTGCAATTCTTGTCAACAAATACTTCCATTCTCACTTCTCTTCCCTATATGTAGTTCTTTGAAGTGAGTTCTTATTTATTTTATACCTCCAAGGAAAGAAATTGTGAAACTTCGGACTTCATGAAATCATTCTCTTGAATCTCTATCCTATCTTGGGTAGTTGAGATTACCAAAGAATCGATACTAAGCGACCACTCAATGTCTCCTTGAATTGTAGCATCAGAACATGTGTTATCACGACCATAGAATTCACCATCATCATCTGAGTCATCAGAATCCTCATTCTCTGGTCTTGAAAGTTCAACTTCACTTACATCTCTTATCGTGTGAGTTAGAAAAGTTCTCAATGGCTACAGTGGAATCATATTGAAAGGGTTAACTTGGGATGATTCATCATTACTCAAAACACTAAGAACTTCCCTTGGAAGGAGAATTGAAATGGAAATAGATCTACCACCAAATTGTTCATTGTTTCTCACCAATTCTTCTTCAATCATCACAGCTTCAACTTTTACTAACTCAAAGTCAAATACACCTCTTCTCCTCAGGATAAAATGAATTTTTGGAGGCAAGGCATGCATAAGAGTGGCTGCCAGATTAGTTTCACTAGGTCTACTAGAACACTGGATTTGATTCAAAGCTTTGATGAATCTATCAATAAAGCTCCTAACAATTTCATTCTCATTCCTTTGAATATCAAAAATATTTCTCAAGCAATCTCTTGTATTGACCACAATCCTAAATATCTCAACAAAGCTATCTTTGAGAGTATTCTAGTTTGTAATGCTTCCCTATGTGAGTTGCATGAACCATCATGTTGCTCATCCTTCCAAAGATGCAACAAAAAGGTGAATTACTACATTTTCTTCAACAATACTAGAGGAGGTGCAAGAATTAGCAAAGGCATGTAAATGATCTTAAAGGTCCTATGCATTTTCTCTAGTGAACATGGGGAGTCGTTCCCTAGACCCTTCAAGAAGCAGGGGATAACTTGATAGTGCTAAGGGGCCAAAATTGGTTCCCCAAGGTGGATGATGAAGAGGACATTAAAATAAATTGTGACTAGGATGTATGGGTTCGTTTTCAAACAAAGTCACCAATCTTGAAGGAGATAATTTTAAGTTCAATTAATTTTGTAGTGGCACTCTTCGAGCTAGTGGTGGGTTTTGGTTCTGGTTAGATTGGGGTGATGAGTTAGGATAATGAATGATTTCAATTCTTTGGAGCCTTTCTACCATGGGTCTTGGCAGGCATTGTGCGATCTCTTCTTCTTCTTCAAGTACAAAACTCACATGCATATATTCCATCACACTTCTTAGATACCGCCATGTGATTGTATTCAACTAAGAGATGATGTCTTCTTCTTCTAAAGTAACCAAATTTAACCCTCACTACAACATAGGAAAGATTCCTTCATGTGGTAACACCATCTTTTCTCGTCATATAAAGGTGACTTATAATAGTTCATGAAATATGTCTTGATAATGTGGAGATTTTGCTTTATAGAAATAAAGATTCCTTAAGTCCATCCCCAGTGGAGTCACCAAAAATATGTTGGTGAGAAGATTTTTCCTTTATAAAATGACTCTATAATGCCCAAGAAGGACGAATCAATCCACAATAGTTGGAGAGATCACCATTCCACTAGTGATCTGGTGCAGGAGCACCTTTGATCAACAATGTCCAAGCAAGGTTTTCATTGAGCAAATTCTAGGATTTGAAGTGTTTTAGTCTCAATAACGTCAATTAGACCAACTTCTTTTGTAATGAGTCATTAGGAATGGTTTTTAAGTAGTTGGTGCAGGGATATTTTGAGTCTAATATGTTAAATAAGGTTTATTTAGACCATTTTAATATGTAATTGGTGGTTTTGTATCTTAGATATTGAAAGATGTAAAAGTTGTAAAAGGAAAATTAGGAATGTTGTCAAAAAAATAAAAAATGTTGTTAAAGTGCAAATGGGAATATGAAGAGTCATGGAATTCAAAAAGAGGTTATAGTCATTGGGCAGTTTGAAAACTGATTGAAAAGTGTATAAAATTCCTACCAAGGCTCGAACAAGGGTTGGTTGATGTTTTGTATTGAAGAATACTTCTGATACTCAAAAGTTTTCTAATAAATTCCTATATTTTTTGAACTTTTTCCCTTCTATATAGCTCGTACAATTTGAACATGCTTTGAATTCTTTTGTGTTTCAAGGATTTGTGTTACCTTCCATTTGGTGCTATTTTGTGTGCATAATTTTGAATTTAAAGAGAGATTTCTATGGTTTCCTGAAGCAGCCCTGTAGACCTGGGATGTGTGAGATTCAATAAACCCTTGTGTTTTGTGTGTGAAAGGAGGGTTTCTTGGTACAACATATTAGAGGGCCTAAATATGCAAGTAGGTGTGAGATTATGTGGTTTTGAGTCAAAATTAATGACTTTCAAGGGTTTTTAGGTGCTTTTCAAGTGTTTGAAAGGTACTTTGTTTGAAAAACAAGGCTAATTCTAGTAGCCTAAAACAGGGAAAATTAGTGGTTTTTACTTTTGTGTTAAAGAAACCTCTTATAACATGTTGGAGAGTTGTCTTATATCTTGTTGGGAGTCTTTGAAAGCATTGGTTTGGCCTTTGTACGATCTTCTATTAAATGTGTCATCAATTGTTGATCTTTGAGGGCTAGAAGCCTATTGATGTTGTTTGGGACAGTTTGAGAAGAATAGGGTTCAAAGGCAGATTTCTTTGTTTGTGATTGGTAATTTTAAAGTTTAAGAGTCTTTGATCCACCTTGCTTGCATCAGGTGGTATCAGAGCCCAATTAATAGATCCCTTGTTAGTGTTTTGGTTGGTTTTGTAGGTTGGAAGGTGAAGAGGCAGCATTGTCAAGATGCCTCCCAAAGGAAGCCTAGTTGCAAGAAAGATGGATGAGCAAGCTAGAAAAATTAAAGCCTTGAGAAGAAAGATGGCTGCATTGAAATCAAAAATAGGAGTAGATATGGATGAGAGTGATAGTGAAGAAGAAGAGACTTCCAGTGAAGAAGAAGAGATGGATCCAGATGATGTAAGGATGTTGAAGCTTTTGCATGTTGTGAAGAAAGATGGACGTAGAAAAATGGATGTTCCAATTTATGGGGGAAAACTAGATGGAGAAGAGCTCCTAGATTGGATTGGGTATTTGGATAACTATTTTGACAATGAGGAGATTGATGAAGAACACAAAGTAAGGAAGGCCAAAACCAAATTTAAAGGACATGCTTTGTTGTGGTGGAACTTTGTGCAAGATGAAAGGGTAAGAAAAGGAAATAACAAGATCACTTCATGGGAGAGAATGAAGGAAAATCTGAAAGGTAAGTTCCTTCCTTGTGATTATAATGTGCAGTTACTTAAAAGATTACAAAATCTTAGGCAAAAAGAGAAAGATGTGTAAACATATACTAAAGAATTATATAGGCTAAGTATAAGAACTAAACATGAGGATGAGGAAGAAAGAGTAGATAGATATCTCAATGGCCTAAGATATAACATTCAAGATGAAATTAGTTTGTTGGCACCAAAATCTATGGAACAATGTTTTCAAATGGCAATTAGAGCAGAAAAAAAACTCAAGAGAAGACAAGAGAAGGCAACAAGAGGAAGAGGAAATACTTCTAGGGGTAGAGGTACAACTTTAACACCAAGATAGCCCAAAGAAGACCTTGAAGATGCTGATAAGAACAAAGATCAAGCTCCTGAATCAAGAGGTGGATGGAGAAGGGGAAGAACAAGATTTAGGAAAAGGAGAGATTTCAATAAGTTTTTAGGAAGATGTTACAAATGTGGTGATTTTGGTCACATTTCCTTCAAGTGCCCTGAAAGGAGAGGAACCACATCAAGTGGAGGAGAAAGGAAAATTGAAAGAAGATCCCAAATTGCTTATGAGGATGAGGCTTGAAGCTCAAGTTCCAATACCCTTTGTGCTACCCCTAAAGTTGGAGAGATGTTGATGATGAGAAGACAAGCTTTGAAGACATCCATGGAGAAAGAACAAATTCAGAGGAGAGCCTTGTTCAGGACTAATTGTAGATGCAAAGATAAGGTATGTAAAGTAATTGTGGATTCTAGATGTACTGACAGTATCATCTCTAGTGATATGGTTGAAAAATTACATTTGGAAAGGGTACCTAAACAAAAACCATACAAAGTGTCTTGGTTAGTGAAAAGCAAACTCTTTTGGTTAATGAACAAGCTATTGTAGAGTTTCAAATTGGTCCTTATAAATACAAAGTTGTGTCTAAAATTATACCTATGATTTGTTGACATGTTTTTCTTGGGAGACCCTTGCAATTTGATAGGTCTGCAGTATATCATGGAAGAGAAAACACATATCACATTGAAAAGGATGGGAAGAGGTTTGTTCGAACTCCATTAGTTGCAGAGGAAAGTGAGAAAGGTGAGGTCATAATGATGGGAAGAAAATAATATAAGAGAAAGGAAGAAGGTGAAAGCATGAAGTCTACATCCATGTCTAAGTCTGATACAATCAAGACAGAAAATAGGAAGGATAAAGGAAATGTGAAGACAGAAAGGAAGAAGAATGTTTTGGTGTGGAAAAGGAAAGAATGTGAAATGATGTTTCAAATCAGTAAAGAGCAGTATAAGAGTGGGAGGCCTTTGGAAAGGCAGGAAATTAGTGATGTAGTGTTGATTGGGACTGTCATGTGTCCTGTAGCAGCAGACAAAGGCGTGAACAAGGTTGTTAGGATAGAGATTGATGATGTAGTGAATAAGAAGACAAAAGTTTGTAAAGTTGAAAGGATAGTGAATGAAATGTGCAGATCTGACAAAGGTTGCAAAAGGTAAAGGTACAATGGACAATGCAAAGAGTGGAGACAAAAAGAACATGGGGCAGAGTACTATGCAAGAGGAACAAGATAAGTTGATGATAAAACATGGCAGTGTGTGTATAGGTACAAAAAGGACTATGACAACAATTTTTTATGATGGCAAAGAGGGAAAACACCCCACAGTAATGTTTGACAAAGTGGAGCATGAAACAAGTGAATGCATTGACAAGGATGTACAAGGCAGTGATGAACTAATATAAGGTGAGCATGTTAAAGGCAAGCTTGAAGATCAGAGACCAATGAAGAGCAATGGAGGACAATTTGGAGGGTTCTTTCCAAGGGACTTGGAAAATTTCTATGTTGGGGTGTATGGTGCAGGAGCACCTTTGATCAACAATGTCCAAATAGGGTTACCATTGAGCAAGCTCTAGGATTTGAAGTGTTTTAGTCTCAATAAGGTCAATAAGACCAAATTATTTTGTAATGAGTCATTAGGAATGGTTTTTAAGTAGTTGGTGTGGGGATATTTTGAGTCTAACATGTTAAATAAGGTCTATTTAGACCATTTTAATATGTAATTGGCAGTTTAGTGTCTTAGATATCGAAATATGTAAAAGTTGTAAAAGGAAAATTAGGAATGTTGTCAAAAAAATAGAAAATGTTGTTAAAATGCAAATGGGAATATTAAGAGTCATGGAATTCAAAAATATGTTATAGTCATTGGGAAGTTTGAAAATTGATTGAAAAGTGTATAAAAATCCTACCAAGGCTCAAACAAGGGTTGGTTGATGTTTTGTATTGAAGAATACTTCTAATAATACAACGTTTTCTACTAAATTCATGTATTTTCTAAACTTGTTCCCTTTTGTACGACCCGTACAGTTTGAAAATGCTTTGAATTCTTTTGTGTTTCAAGGATTTATGTGTTACCTTCCATTTGGTGCTATTTTGTGTGCATAATTTTGAATTTAAAGAGAGATTTCTCTGGTTTCCTGAATCAGCTCTATTTTCTCATAATTAAGGGTTTTGATAGGAGTAAAATGATGTAAAGGTAATTCCACCTACTGTCTGCCTCTGTTGCTCATGGAATGACTCACTTAATGGTAGGATAGGTGTTTTCAATGTTTTGGGAGGCTGGGAATTGATATTGTGTGGTTTGGGTGAAGCCCTAGGGTCAAAGTGTGCATGTTTCCATATGAAAAGAGGATGCTAATAAAGGGTTTTGTATAAATAGTGAAATATTTGCTCATGTGTTGGTCTTATGAGTTTGTGCAAACTATTTGAAGACTTTTGGATGCAATTTTGAGGCACTATAGACCCAGGATGTATGAGATTCAATAAACCCTTATGTTTTGTGTGTGAAAGGAGGGCTTCTTGGTATAGCATATTAGAGGGCCTAAATCTACAAGTAGGTGTGAGATTATGTGTTTTTTCAGTCACAATTCATGACTATGAAGGGTTTTTAAGTGTTTTTTAAGTGTTTGAAAGGTACTTTCTTTAAAAAATAGGGCTAATTCTAATAGCCTAAAACAGGGCAGGTTAGTGGTTTTTAGTTTTGTGTTAAAGAACCCTCTTAGAACCTAGTGGAGATTTTTCTTACATCTTGTTGGGAGTATTTGAAGGCATTGGTTTGGCCTTTGTACGGACTTCTATTAAAAGAGTCATCAATTGTTGATCATTGAGGGCTAGAAGCCTATTGATGTTGTTTGTGACAGCTTGAGAAGAATAGCGTTCAAAGGCATATTTCTTTCTTTGTGATTGTTCATTTTCAAGTTGAAGAGAGTCTTTGATCCACCTTGCTTGCATCATGATCTTCCTTTGAATTTTGATTGAGGTACAGCTCCCTCTTCTACTATAATTTTATATTTTTCAAATATATAAACTCAGGGTATTCTTTTAACTAGAAAGTAGGAAAGGAAAACTAACACTTGTTCATAGCCATGACACAAGCGTGAATACTAATGCTTAAACTAACTACTATTGAAATGAAAGGACTGAAAAAATCAATATCATGACTCAAAGATCATAGTACCAACATTTGTTGACTCGACTCAGTACAATTCCAACCATTTATTGAAATAACATGAATCAAATGTCAAAGAACAGGGCATTCTCAAAGGAAAGGAATGTTTAAATTCCTACCAACTTTAGCTCAAATACTTTTTCACAAACAATAGCATCTAATTCATAATTATTGTGCAAAGACAATAATCATCCATAGAAAAAATGAATTGTAACTACAAATTTTGATCCTTTATTTAGTTTGATTCTCACTCATGCATCAAAGTGAAAGGGGGTCCAAATTTCGGACCCTTGCAATGTCTCTTAATTGAAAATTTAAAAAAATTCATCTCTAACGGTTAAGGTTTCTTGGAACAGCTTCTTGGATGTTAAACCGCTATCCAGTCGAATAAAATTGGCCAGAAATCGATTAACTTTGTCAGATTATGTCAATTCCCTTCATTAATTGTTGTTTTTGGGAATGGTTATGATTGCATCTCGTTTCCCAATTGACAAAATAGGTGGATGAACCATCACTTTATATGAGCAAACCATGTGGCCTTCATGCAAAATTATTTCCACCTTAACTTCTATATGACTGTTGTTATACCACCTAGATCATTCTATACAGTTCTTTAAATGTTGAGGACTACTTGAATCTAATTTACAAGATCTCCATCAGATCGCCTTACTTGAGTTAGTAAAGTTAAAGTAATTTGTATGTACTTTAACATTAATTGCTTCAAAAAAGATCTGCCAATTTTCCCCTCACTCTATAAATCCTATTCACCGCTATTCATTTTGCACAATGTTAGTTACATCTTCAAGCATGTTGAGCTCATCAAGTGAGATAGTCATGGAGAGTGACTTTATAGTAGTAGAAGGCATTGAATGTAGTGTTGTTCACATACTGGTGTTGGATCAGCTGACGGAAGTCTTCCTCATGCATAGTGATGTGGAGGAAGAATTCATCTGCAAGGTGATTGGTGAGAACTTCCTATCGCAAGTGCATGTTCACAATGCCAACTTGCTCAAGCATTTTCTGCATAATATTGTATGCACTTCTAGTATGTTTGGATGGGCTTTGCAGGTTGTTGAGCATCTGGTTCATCCACGGTACCTACAAAGTGTTGACTATGCTCTAAGAGGGCTCTTTGTTCCTCATGCATGGGCTTGATTGGTGATGCTATCTGTATCTCTTGTGCGCTGAGAAATGAGAGGGTCAGCCAAGTTGTTACTATGATGCATGTTGGCCTTAAAAACAACAACATGGAGACATTCACTCACTATATTGAATACAATAAGAACCTTTTCTCTCTTGCACAGAATGTGTGAATGCAATAGGTGATCGAGGCCATCAGGGTCGTCATGCTCACCCTCTATGTCTAAAAACCCCTGCTATGAAATCACCCCCTTTTTGGGAAATGTAATATGAAATCTTGTCGATATATATATCTTTTTTGGATTTTCAATTACTCTGCATCATGGAGATCTTATCTATTTTATTTCAATTTTTTTACAAATTTTAACTGTGCACTCCTATGAGAATGCATGAAGAACTACATTTTATTGTAAACAATCTTTCTCTCTTGTAATTTCATCCTTAAAAATGAAGCGTATTTAGGCCCCAAATGTACTAGTAAATTGGTGCAAGAGCACCCATTTTATTTCATCAAAATTTAATCAAGGTGACATGGGGATAGGTGTCTAGGAGTTTTGGTCTCAAGTTGTGCCAATAAGGTCTCTCTAGAAGTCCAATTTTGTAAAAGCAGTGCAATATTGTCAAAATGATGCATAAAGATGAAAATATGTAATTAAGGATTTTGAGTGTGAGGTCTTTGATTTTAGTTAATAAGGTCATATTAGACCATTTTAGGTTGTGTTGAGTCATTTTAGTGGTCCTTAGAAGGTTTTTTGTTCAAGATTGGGAAAAATGACAAAGTTGTCAAAAATTGCCAAAGTTGTAAATGTAAAAATGCAATTTTTAGGCAAACCAATGGTCAAGTGGGAATGTGAAAAGAATTTAGTCAGTTTTGAAGGGAGTTTTATGACTGAAACTTTTAAATAGATGTCATTCTTCATTGTACAGGTTGGTGGAAATATTTTGAAGAGAATTCAATAAGAAAAGTTCATGATTTTGCTTCAAATTTTGTATTTTCACTACAATTTTGCAATACCAGTTAATTGTATGATTCCATACAATAAAAAATCATTCCAAAAGTTGGTGAACATTGTAGAGGAGTGTGTAACTTGTCTTTTCCACCTATCTTGAGTCTTTGAAATAGTTGTTGAGGCTTATAATCTTCATTTTCCTATGACAGACCATGCATACCCTATTTAAAGGTTTTGAAGTCTTAAAGATGTTTTGAGCCCATTCCACAAACTGTGTTCTTTGTGTCTCTGTGGAATGGGAATATTATGATACAAATAGGATGGTAGTGAGTACAAAAGGTTTTGTATGATGAGTTTTTGGGGTGAAACATGAATGTCCTAAGGGAGGATTGGTAAAATTAAGACTAAAAATAGAGGTTTTATGAGTGAGTTTGTTGAAGGATTGTGAGAAGAAGTTGTGTGAGGGTAAATTGAGTCTAGGCAGAAATTTTTTAAAGTGTTGGAGGCAAAGAAAAATTTGTAGGAGAATTGAAACCCTAAGTTTGAGAAAACCCTACCCATTTCAAGTGTAAAATGAGAGTTTGGTTGAACGATGTCTAGGTGAGGTTGTATGTTTCTAAAAGTTGTAATTTTGGGCCTTTGGTAACCTGACCAAAAGGTCTGGGTGGTTATACAAGACTGGTTGCAAAGATTTAGAGTACTTACTTTGAAAAATAGGCCTAATTGACCTATTAGGACAGCGTTGCAACAGTGTTTTGAGAGAGTTGGTAAAAGCGAACCTAGATTGGTTTTGTAATATGTTAAAGATGGCCTTGAAGGTTGTTCAAAATTGACAAGAGATTAGTTGTGGTGAGAAACATTGAGAAGGAAAATTAGATAAATCAGGTCTGCAGACCTAGTTGGCTAGGCAGAGTCATCCGGTGAAAGGAGTATTGTAAGGGTTTGAGGATCAGTTTGGTTGTTAATCTAACTTGTTTTTTTGTTGTTTAGGTGAAAGAAATCCTATCCCTACATTATAAATGCTTCAAAATAATTTCTAAAAAAGTGTCAGAGTCCGCCAAAGTTAAAGAAACCTGCCTATATGGCATCTTAAAGAATGAACCTATCATTTCAATTTTGCCTGTTATACTTTATGTAAGGCACTTAAGAAGATAATTGCAACTCAATTTATAATACTGATGGAAATAAAGAAGTTTTGAAAGCCCTATCGGGACCGAAAAAGGTTTCAAAACTTTACAAAGTTCTGCCAAAGTTCATCATTTTTCTCGTTTGATTCTTGATTACAACATGCTTTTACAATATCTTGGGTCCCACAAACGAACTTGTGAAGTTTTCAAAGTAAAGATCGTTGGGAAAACATATGGGTTCGAGAAACGAGTCGAGAGCTGACATGAGTTCAAAAACTTAGTTAAAGACCGACAAACACACCCCTCTAATTTATAAAGTATTTGGAAAGAAAGAAAAAATATTTAAAGGGGGGGTAAGGGTAAAATTGATGGTGGCATGATGATAGTTCTCTTACATCTCATCTTGAATTTATTATCATTCATAATGATTGTTACCTTGTCATACATTATATATTGATAACAAATGAATACTTTTCCCTTCTTTTACCATTTAATTGTTTTATCTCTTATTATTTGTCCTTCTTGTTGTAATCAAATAAATATAAACAAATAAAAGTCTAAAATATTTCCATACACCACATTTACTAAATATTGATTATAAAAGCATCATATAAATTAATATCTTTAAATTTTTAAAAAATAAAATGAAATGAAAATTAAATTAGATTCATTTGTGTAAAATTTTATTCTAAAATTATAATCCAATTAAATGTGACTTAAGATTAATAATTATTTGTAATGTCCTCGATTTGCAAGTAGCCACCATGGAGCGCAATTTAATTAATTAAATATTAATTGTCTTGAAATAATATTTTGGATATTTATATTTAATTAATTAATGATTCATTAAAGTAACTTTATTAACAAGAAACAAAGAAAATATTAAATTAAGTTACTTTAGTGGAGCAATATATTTAATAATAAAATATTAAAAGGGTGGATTATTAAGGTGTGGAAATGAATTCATTGGTATCTTTTTGGAAAATTTATTATCGAGAATTTGGAAGCTTGGTTTTTAGGAGCTTGAGGATGAAAACCCTTGGGTTCGAATCATTGGACGAAAACCCATATCCTTCTACAGGCCCATTCATCTCAGGATTTGCATAGAGTTTCATTGTAGTTCCGTAGATTGTTCAAAATTTGTGAAGACAAATTTCAAAGAGTAGTTTAATTTTAGAAGTTGAATTTTTGCAAAATATTTAGGGTTTGAGGAATTTATCAATTTTTTTATAGGTGCATTTGCAGAGGTGATCTAAGACAGTGTTCAAAGACTTCTATCATACCTCAGACAATTCGTATGAAATGGTTAAATAATTACAGGTGAAGTAAATTAATATTTATTACTACAGACTATAGTTAAATTGTATACGCCAAGAGGAACAAGACAAGACTTCATCTATTAATATTGTGAACTGCAGTCATTACAACCAACACTGCCAATATTAAAATTGCTATCCTCGTCATAGAGGAGTTACAAGGAAAAGTGAGATGCACCTATTTTCTAAGGAATTCAAAGGGTTAAAAGGAGGTGAATATATTTTAAGAAGACCATTCAAAAATCATCATTTTTTCCAACCAGCATATGTAGCGTTAGTGTCGCCTGAATCACAAGGTAAAAATTTGCATTGAGTTATTTTGTAAGTCGTTAGGTTAGGAATATGAGGTAAGGAAACTATTAAATGTGATGTGGATGAGCAGAAAAAGACAAGTTTGACATTCTAAGCTACTCACATGGAAAACCATGCCTTGGAAACCACACATTAGCGCCATACGAGATTGAGAAGGTTCGTGTCTAAAATTTTGAATGTTAGAGCTTCCTTTTTAAGATTCAAGTCGCATCAATTAATTTATCGCCCCAATACTTGTGGGTATTTAGGAAGTAGCTATGGATTTATGTAGGAAGATATGGTAAGTTTGGGTGGGTCTGAAGATTCAAATAGGATATTTTAAAGTGGATTCAATGGGTCAATTTCTACAACTAGAGTATATTGACAATCATCTGCAGAAAGGAAATAGCATATATATTATTATTTACCTATATTATTGTGACAATAGAGAAAGTATTTGATAGGAGCTAGATGATAGGAATTGGAAATAAGTGATTGGAGTTGTGTCCTATCGAATATGGAATCTAAATAAAAGGTTAAAAAAAATATTACAAATATTTCTAGGTCATTTAAAATAATTTTCTAATTTTGCAATTATTCCAACAATTGTAATTATTTCTTGAATGGTTAAGTGTATACCATTATTGTCATATGACTCAAATATTTATGAATGCTAAGATTGAATTTATTTGGGAATTATATTTGAAGTATTTGAGTACACTTTCCTACTAAATTCAAATCAAATTTTGGTTTAAACGAGTTCATACAAACTATATGTCGAAATGCCCCATAGTAAACATTAAGAAAGGTTGAGAATTTTAGCCCAAAATATTATAATGGTATAAGAGCCAAAATTCTGCAAGTCTGGAGGGTTATGTACACTAGTGATAGGGAAAGACATTATGGAGAGAGAGAGAGAGAGAGAATCAATAATTTCAATTTGTATAAACTTATGTAGAAGAGGATGCATTCTTAGTTGCATTAGCACCAAGGCAACCACTTCAAGTTGCACATAGTTGTGGGAAATGGTAGATCTAGATGATGAGAATCCTCGAAATAGGACTAATAAGATGGAAAGAAGAGATAATGATATTGTTCAAAACATATTGAATGATTTAGCTAGGGGGTGGCAACAGATGATGCAACAATTTATGCAAACCCAACAACAACTAATCACAGCTATTGTTTAGATGTCTCAGGATAAGAACTCTCTTAAGGTGAATATAAATACTAAAAGTGAAGGTAGAAATGCAAGTATTGATATTCCACAAGGTCCTAGTACATTTGGGTCACACATACCTTTTCAACCTACATTCACACCTAGGGAGGAGGAGGAAGAAACCCCAGAGGAAGAGGAACAACCATTGGTTGATGAGGTACTGGTGGTTTATGATGAGTAGAAAACACTTCCTCATGTAATTAGAAATGAAATAACATTGAACCAATACTTGAATCAGCATAAGGATAGGAGGAGAATACAACAAGAGCAAAGACCTCAAGGCACATGTACTTGGAGTATAAGCATGCTTTAAGAAAACTCACTCTCCCTAACTTTTATGGTAGTGGTAAAATCACAACACATGATTGGATACACAAGTTGGACACATTATTGACTCTCAAACCCATGCTAGAAGCAGAAGCAATTAAATGTGTAATGTTACATTTGGAGGGACCAGCATATGATTGGTGGCATCATGGATTGGTGACACAAAATTATGCACTTATCAATCCTATGATGAGTTTGATACAAAATTTATTTCTAGTTTTGATAAGAAGGATGTTGAGGTGTACTTTTTGGAGTTGGAAATGATTAGACAGTATGAGGATGTTGACAGTTACATCAATGAGTTTCATAACTGTGGTTTTTATGGTTCCTAACATGTCAGAGAGGGGAGTAGTAATGTTGTTCACTAAAGGTTTGCATCATAATTTTAAGTTTTTGTGAATAATTTCAATCCTAATACTCTACAGGATGTGATCCATATGGTGCTTGACCTTGAGAATACACATCCTACACCAGAACCCCAAAAGAAGAATTTCAAAGCTAATAAGCCAAAACAAAAAACACATGGGAGAAATCTCAATCAACCTAAACCTATGATAGCTAAGATGAATTTTGAAATAAGGAATGAATTGCATATGAATAATTTATGCTTCACTTGCAAGGAACCGTTAGAACCCCATCATTGGTGCCTTAAGAAAGGAAAAGAAAATTGCATAGAGCTTATCTCTGATATTAACGAGGAGGTTGTCAACATGAGTTTAGAAAGTGAATATGAGGAGCGGCAATTATAGTACAATGATGCTAATATAGGAGGTTTGACCAAATGGAACTATTACCTCATTATTAGGAGTTCCTAAGTACCACCCTTTTAGAGTGAGTGGATTTTTGAGTGGACAACAAGTTACCTATTTGGTGGATAGCAAGGTGACTCATGATTTCATTGATGAGGATCTAGTGGTGAAGCAAGGATTGTAGGTTGAGGATTTTATAGGGTTCAATGTTATGATAGCCAATGGATTTAAATGAGTTGTACTAGGAAGGTTCCTTAGTTGAGCATTGAGTTGAGTGACTATATAATCATCGATGACTTCTATGTGATTGGTAATGGTGATACCAATGTTTTCATGGGGATATAGTGGTTCCATTCACTTGGTAGATACAGTTAGGACTTTTAGATGATGGAGTTGGAGTTTATGTTGGATGGAAAGAAGATAGTGTTGAAAGCCTTGGTAGATGATATGCCGAAGGTAGTGACTACAAGGAAAATGGATAATTTGTTGGGATGCAATGAGGTTGCATGGGTAACCCAATACTTTATGTCTTATGTATCTTCTTTCAGTAATAACAAGAAATATCGGATGAATGAAATCGGTGAGAGTCAATATCTTGTTGATAATCTATATTTAACAACCAAGTATGGGATAGCATTGTGGAATAGAAGGTTCACATAGGGCATGACATTCCATGGTGGAGTTATTATTCCTTACTTCTTGAGGATAGTGCACTTTTGACCACATTGGAAGAACACATGGGATGTAAGGATTTTGTTATCATGGCTTTAGTGAGAATGTTGAATTGGAATTGGATATTTCTTATGGAGGAGTTTTCAAATGAGACATTGATGGATTCCAACCTTGAGCCAGTTGTTCTTTCATTTTTATTCAATGATCAAGTATATCCTATTCCTCATTTGCTAAGATAACATAATTTCATCAGTTTTTAGCAAGTGGGAGAATTTTCAGATTTCGTTCAACGCTTTTTGTCTAACATATGGATGTATGGTGGTTGTCTAATAATTTTGAGCATAAAATTTTTAGATTTGGTATTGATTACTACAGCTGATTACTTGGGGTTGTGTATATAAAATTATTACTTCAACACATGGAGTTTGAGTGACAATTCTTTTAAGGCTTCAAATCCAAAAATTTGCATGATTGTTAGATTGCTTCATAAGGCACTATAGGGAGGTAGAATTGAGGATTTTGGTTGTGTCATAGTCGAGCAATGAATTCATGGTGGATTATTCATAAGATTGGTATGGGAAACAGTAGGACAACATTTTTCTTCAGGAACACAAGGAAAACATGAGCACGCAGATCCCTTCCACCACCACCTAGAGACGTTGTATTTGTGCAGTTGACAATAGATTCTCATGAGACTACATGAATTGGGAAAATAACCCCATGTCATTCCTCACTAGCCTCACGTGGAGAAGGGTCAGAGCTTCCTCAGTGGCTTTATTTTCAGTCGTAGTCACAATGCAGATGACATCACCAACCAATCCACTTCATGCGTAGTTGTTCAAACTAGTAATGGCTACATTAAGTCTATGATGAAACTTAGGCCTAACCAAGCACTCTACTACTCATCCCTTAGTCTTGATGACCAGAGGTATGAATGATAGTATACACAAAATTCTCGAGGAGCATAGCATTGTGTACATGCACTTGATTCAAAAACACTTCTCCTAATATATTGTGCAACACCTCCTCTTCTATCTCACTCTAGACAATGAAAACTTCTTTTAGCTGGTCGGATAATCACCTAAAGAGGGGATTGCACTCGATCTTCTCAATTATGATGAACTCATTCATGGACACTTCATCACTCTAAGCACTTTCCATGTTGGGTACTTCAAGATGGTGAAGTGTGGCGGTGCCTGTTGAATTTATAAAAGGTTGGCAGGATATTTGAGCTAAATATTGATCAAAATGATGGGATGGCAATGTAGTTTAAATTAACTATTGATATCCCAATTGATCTTTCGACTGGACAGTTATCATGTGCAATTCCATTACACCTCTAGAATAGCTATTTAATGCTTAGTTTATGAAGCATGCTAACTGCACAAGGATTGATAACCACAGGGAAAGAATTAAAGCAAGAAATGTTTGGTTACCACCTAAATTCATATCATTGGCGATGTAATCATTCCAACCATTCATTATTTCTTGACTATTCATTTTCAAGGTGGACAATTAAAAATAAAGTGTTACTATGTTTGGAAACTAATCAATAACCGTCAAGAAAGGAGAAGGACCCCTATATCTAGGATGAAAACGATCTAGTTCGGGTTCAATTCCTAAAGATTTCACTATGTTGTAGTCGAGGGAGGAACAGTTTATTCTACTCTGAATTCAATTCATGTTGTAATAACTCATAATCTGTGAGTTTTGAGTTCTGAATGTAATGTTGATCATACTGACTTGTGCATCATGTGCATAATAGGAGTATATTTTATATGTGAAATATTTCTTGTTGCATTTACTTTATTTATTGCAATTATGAAGCTTTTCTATTCCATTTACATTAGTCATTAGTCACTTTAGTCTTTGTGCTAGTTGATTAATGACTCTCTAAGGTTCACTTTGTATTAGTAGCATTTTATGGGTTGATGTCTATCACCTTTATTGATTTTTGGTTAAAAGCATATTAAGTATCCATTAAATCATGAAGGGTGAAAAATTGTTTGGGTTCTAGGGTTTAGGACCTAGAATAACAATCTTCACACTCTCTCATTCAAGGATAACCCTAGAGATATCAATGCAAAGGAGAAAGATATCTTACAATAAGGTTATCCTAGGGGCTGATTATAAAGTAATGAGGGATTCACCACCAAGCTAGGGCTTGGAAAGACAAATGATATGCTTAAACCAAGTTTGATGTAGTGACTTACTAAATGACCTAGAAAAGTATGTAAAACAAAATAACAAACTGTAAGATGAAATGTGTGCACTTGGAAATCTGAAGATGACTGGAAGGAACTCTAAAATGCTAAAAATAGTGAATTTAATGCTAATCGGCACTCATACACTAGGCTGAGCGAATCAGTCCCTGATCTGGGTTTCTGTGCAGAAATAGGAATCTGGCAAATGGGTATCTGAATCTATAAAAATCTGAATTTTGACCTAGACTGGGACTCATATGCTAGAACTAGAAAATTAGTATAGTTAGGGTTTTCTAAAACTTCAAAGTCTGAATCTAGTCTTCAATGTCTGCTCTATGCTTCCCAGTTGATTTCTAGATTTGAAACCCCAATTTGCAACCTATAGAAATCCTTCAAGTTTGTCCAATACAAGGTGGAAAATTTGACAACTTTGAACACTAAACATGCAAACCACGCGCTAAAGAGAAGGGAAAATGTCTTTTTGTTAGTGGAAAGGTGTTTTCCTTGGTCAAACCCATTTTGGTAATCAAACCTCGAAATGAAATGAAATAGGAATGGATAATGATGAATTAAAAAAATATGATGTTGCAACTCAGCAAACCTTATCAATAGGATGTTGCAAACATGTGTGAGATGGCTCTAATGGAAGTAGATCTTGACTCTTGCTTAAATAGGATATATCTTGAATTGAAATTCTAGCTTGAATCATAAAATCCTACATCATAATTGTTAGCTCAAACATAAAAATGATGCATGAAGACTTTGACATGATGCTTGATGCTTGAAGAATGCTCTAAAATGCTTGATAATCTGCTCTTGAATGCTCTTAAATTATCTTATAAACACTTGAATGCTCTTGTGAACTCAAACTTGCTATATGGATGAATACTTGAATGCTTGAGCTGAAAATGAGTGAAAGAAACTTGTATTTATACTTAATTATGCCAAGGGGGGCCTAGATTGATTAGCTAAAGCATCCTATTGTAGGCAAGAGGTCACGAGGTCTAGTCTCCCCCCAAACCTATGGTATCGGAGGTGTGTCGTACTAGCACCATCAGTCACATGAAAAAATGTTACTAGGCACATTATAGTTTATAGGGGAATGGATACCCAACTAATTCCTGCAATCTAAAAAAAACTTAATTATGCCAAATTTCCTAAAATTACGACACTACAAGCTAACATCAGATCTAGGAGGATAAAATACCACCAAGAATTTGAATTAATTTTAATTTTGGGCCACATGAGACTCATTTTCCCAAGGTGGCGAATGATTCCCATTAGGTAAAATTTATGGGACCATTTTTAAAAATGCTTAGAAAGGTGTGAAACCAGGTTCGGGACCTAAAAACCTAGGTGGGATTCATATGTCCAAGGTGATGAATGATCCCAGACCATCAAATTTGGGCCACACAATCAGTTGAATTATTATTGCATGTTGATTTATGTCAAGATTATTCTTGAAAAGATGCATTAATTAAGGCTTGTGGATGCAAAATAAGGCCAATTAAAGCATAAAGAAGCCCAATTATTTAATAAAACCCTAGAAAAGTGTGAAAATGTGTTACAACACTTTAAATCAAGCATAATTTAAGCACACTTTGGTTAAAAAGAGGTTGGTTAGGCTCAATTAATTAATAAAACCTTAGAAAAGTGTGAAAGTGTGTTACAACAACTTAGCAAGGTACAAATTAGGTACATTTAGTTCACAAAGGCCCAAGACCTAATGTGAGTGTGTTAAACACATTACAACACTAAGTCAAGGAATCATTAAGCTCAATTTTGCTAGGAGGGCCCAAACAAGTGCGAAAATGTCACCAATGACATTTTTTGACACTACATTTATCCCCCACTTTAGTGAGAGGATGAACTTGCTTCAAACTCACACTAAAGTAGACAAACACACATCAACAGGGGTCCAAGCACACTAATGTCTGTAGGATAGGATGGAAATGATCAAGAGTGGTGATCAAGCCCTTAGGATCAAGATCCCATAACAAACCAATATAGGCACAAGAGGACACACATGAAAAATGATATAAAGAGCATCATAAAAGCACAAGCATACACTGCCAAAGATAGAGAAAAATAGAAGGGGTGGATCAATCATCGACCATTTTTCCATCATGATGTGGATCAAATCTAGTTTGTTTGTCTGAAAAATGCAAGCTCACTTTGAGGCAACAGAACTTCAAGTTGTCTGTTGGGTGAGGATTTGAAAGAGGTGAGACACATACACACATGACTAGTATGCGCTCACACTAACATGCGAGTGGCTAAGGGAAATTCATGCCTTGGTTGGGCTTCTTGTAAAAAACCATACCAAAGTTATACCTCCTGATAACTTTAATAAGGTACCACACAAAAAATGATCTTTGAGCTTCATGAGGCAAGAAAAACTTTGTATGACTGGAGCTCATGAACAATGAACTTCGATCTTCATGAGGCAAGAAAAACTTCATATGCTTGGAACTCATGAACAAACAAGATGGCTTCACAGGAATGCAAAGTGTATTATGCAAGGTGGCCATCTAACTAAAAATGCAAATGCAACAATAAGGAACATTCAAGGGATTCTTGCTTAGTACATGTGAGGTCTTTAACTTAGGGAACATTGTGCCTAATGTCTCCAAGAGAGGACCAATAAAATAATAGAAGATTCACAATTTAGGGGATGCAGTGTATTGCATCAAGCCACTAAGAGGAATGTAATATGCTAAGAGAGATCATGCTCTTGAAGTACATCACACCCAATGTCATGCACAAAGCAAAAAATGCAACGCATAAAGTAAGAAGGCTACAACATGAACCATGAAAAAGAAAAATGAAAACTTGAACAATGCCAATGTATGCCCCCACTTTAAATAAATTGCTAAACATCATGCTATGATAAATTACTTTAAAGTAGCAAATGATAATTTCTAACAATAAAGAAGATATGAGATCCAACTTGGAAATCCCTATGTCAAGTCATATGTTTCCAAATAAAGCTACGTCATGCAAAAAAAAAAAAGAGAGGGGTTGCCCCAAAAAATGAAAATCTAAACACATAGGGGATTTATGGATTTGGGGTCAATATTTTCTTCCTGGAATATTTTTTAGAGAGCTCGGAACTATCATCATTCTCCAAATACTCATAGAATTGGAAGAATGACACAAAGAGAGTGAAAACAAAGGAAAAATATTTTGGGTAAACATGGAAGAGACATGAAAGTCTCAACACCTTGTGTCATCCCCAAAAGGAAAAACACAAGAACAAGAAGAGAAATAAAGAAAAGGAAAGGAAAATCGTTTAGGTCAACATGGAAGATACATGAATGTCTTAATGCCTTGTGTCATCCCCAAAAGGAAAAACACAAGACCAAGAAAATAAATAAAGAAAAATAAAGGAAAAGCTTTTGGGTCAACATAGAAGAGACATGAATGTCTCAACACCTTGCATCATCCCCAAAAGGAAAAACACAAGACCAAAAAAAGTAAAGGAAAAGCTTTTGGGTGAACATGGAAGAGACATGAATGTCTCAATGCCTTGTATCATCCCCAAAAGGAAAAGCTTTTGGAAAGATTTAAGACATAGAGAACAATGAAAGGTACAAATAGAGGAATGCCAAAAAGAGAGATACATCAAACAAAACAATAAAAGGGATCACATCACACACATGCAATCACACAAAATAAATTGAAAAATAACTAATGAAAAAGACTAGTAAGGCACATGTGAGTCAACCTATGAGCAGGTCATCCACATCCCAATCATGTTCATCATATACAAAAGATGAACAATCATCCAAAGGAATAATAGCAAGTTCCAAACTAGGTTCATTACCAAGTTCAACACTCTTCTTAGGAGAATTGTCGTTTAAGCTTGTGGAAAAGGAAAACAATGTATTTAATTCATTATGCACCTCTTTGTCAATTTTAGCAACCTTGTCATCCTCATCTACGTTAATCTCAATAGGAGGTCAAATGATAATGTCTAAGGGTTCAACTCTTGTTGTGGTTGCATTAAAGGATCGTTATGTTTCAGGGAGGGGGTAGACTTATCATGCATTGCTTCAGTCAAGTTTGGATCTTGATTTTCTTTGTTGTTTTCTTCATTTAACTTTCAAGCAAGGGCACGATGTCTATTCCTATGCTCTCTAGCACCTCTATTTCTTTTAGTTTTGTTTTCAAGTTGCATTTTTGTAGGAGCGGGTTGATAAACTATAGCTTTCTTTTCTTCCCCAAGAGAAGGAACGGAAGGAACCATGGGAGATTGTTCAGCCACTTTCTCTTTTACTTTGTAAACTTGTTTTATCCTAGGAGGTGTGACGAGATTTTTTTTGTTGTCTCTTGGTGTTTTGTACGAGGTAGGTGAATTTTTTTTCTTAGGTTGATCTTGGTTATTTGGAATTTCTTTAGGTTCAATCATGGTTTTTTCAAGAATGGTAGGCTCAACTGTAGGTTGAGGCATGTTTCAGAGGGATAATTCTACTATTTTTTTTTCCTTGAACTTTTGATAGGATTTGAAAAAGAATTCTTTTGTGGTTTGACACGTCCTATAGGCTTGAGCCAAAAGAAATCTAAAGAAAAGTTTCCACGTGAAGACAAAGGGTTGAAGCCACTATGATGGACAATGAAATTTTCATTGTCAAAGGGAAACTTTAAGCATTTATGTACAACCAAAGGGACTACATTCATGGAGAAAATCCATGGATAGCCTAGCTTCACATGAAATTGGTTTGACTTTGGGATGATGGAGAATGAGATATCTAATGTTTTTGATCCTATTTGTAAAGGCAAGATGATTGATCCCATCGTAGGGCAAGTGAAACTATTATGCATCTTGATCCATGCTTTCAGTTTATCATATATATCTTGATAGAGTTCATGTAGAAGTAAGAATTCCTTGGCAATCACATTCTCTCCACAGACAAGATCTATCAATATCCCATTAGTGGGCTTATCATATATTCAGCCAGCTATGTAAAGAGGACCATTAGGTACATGTTTAAGTATATCTTGTGAGGAGAAAGAAATTTCCAGAGGCTTTTTAGTTCATCCCTTATGATGTTGAGTTTTGACCAATGCAACCAAATGATTGATAGGATTTTTTCTTGATGATCAGTATCCATAGGACTTTATTGAATTGTATCTGTGTGCTCATCATCTATGTCACCATTCATCACATCATTCTTTGTAGTTTCACTAGCTTTTAAAAATGAAATATTGTGCTTTGACATAGGGTTGGTAAAAATTTGCAAGTTTTGGTTAGGAGGGCAACAGACTCATTTACTTGATCATTAACACCTCCAATAGAAAGAAAAATGGAATCAATGAGGTCTTACACAAGATGTTTAAGATGCTTACAATGTTTTGTATTCTGTCTATTTTTTGTTGATAATGGCAATAAGCATTTGATCTAAATTTTAGAGGTAGAGGCTTATTGGGATCAGGTGTTTTCATGGGAGGCAAGGTAATCATTTGTTCTAAAATTTGTGTCATTGTGTTATGAAGGGTATCGGGTAGGGTAGTGAATTGTATTTTTAGGTCCCCATAGCTAAAGGGTATTGCAGTCTTAACAGCAACTACTTGGTTATTGACATTTTGGATTGTTTGTTGAGGGGGATTGGATTGAAGGAAACCTTTATTATGTTTTCTAAAAGGTTGAGAATTATTTTGGTTTTTGGACTCAAACTTCTCAGTATGGTTAGAGGTGGATTTTGCATCTCGACTACTAATCAAGCTTTAATAATCATGGAGGGCAGTACATAAGTGCATGAAGGAAGGGAATTTCATCATGGTGAGCTTATCTTGTATCTTTACAAATTTTCTATGAACATATTTTGAAGGTGAGGATCAGGAACCTTGACATCGATTTGGGAATAGAGCAATTGATATTGTTAGATAAAATCAGTTATCTTTTCTTCTTCTTTTTGCTTGCATCTCATCAAATCGGCCAAGGTCATTTTAGAAGTCCTATGCACTTGGAAATGGTTGGAAAATGCCTCAAAAATTTCATTGAATGAACGAATTGAGTTGTTCGATAAAGAAGAAAACCATTCTAAGGCAGTATCCTTCAAGGAGCTAGGGAAAATATTAGCCAATAGTTTATCATCAAGGACAAATTCACTACATAAGGCAGTATAAGCATTAACATGGTTAGAAGGATCTCCCTTTCCTCCATATTTCTTGAATCTATGAACCTCTACACCTTGTGGCATCAGCGTTCACAATATCTCCAAGGATAATGGACTAATTTTGACATAATATATAGGTGGGCCACTTTGATTTGGTTTATGGTTGAAACTTGCTTTTGAAGGGATGAAACGGTTTGCAAAAATTGATTTATGAGAGGGGGTCATTGCTTGTGTTATCAGATGCAGGTGAAAAGGGTTAAGGGATGTATGTGTTTGAGGGACAAGTGAATGGAATACTTATAGGTGGTAAAGTGGTAGGAGATATGACATGTGATGCCACAAAGGTACTAGGGATGCTAGCAAACATACCCAAGGAAGGAATCACATTACTAGTCGGTTACATTGTTGTTGTTACTTGAGGGTTGGTATAGGTAGGAATTGATGTCATTGTTGTGAGAGGAGGAATTTAAGTTCCTCCTTGGCTTGTGACATTTCTTGTAGGTAAAGGACAACTAGTAGTTGAGGTGAGGTTTTTTCCAAAGATTTGAACTATGTTTTTCACAAGTCAATTCCATCTTCACTTTCAATCATGAAATGAATGTTATCTATAGTAGGGATGGAGGTAGTTGAAATGTTATCATTTTTCACTTGATGTTGTAGGTTTTCTAAATCTTCATGAATTTGAATTTTTTTTTCACAAAACACTACCAATCCTTGTTTCAACATGCATCAAACTACTTGAAGGCAAAGAGTTGTTAAGGGTATGGTCCATACCTAATGTACTAGTGTTAATACTAGGGGTCAAAGAGCTAGACAACCCAAGATCCACAATGATTGTGCTATCGCGGGATGACATGAGTTTCAAACTTCATCTCACTATAGTATTAGCAATAGGACACCAAATACTCATGCAAGGGATACTAAATGCAAGATGAATGCAAATGCAATATAAGTTAAGAACAATGAAATGATTATAATAGAAACTCTATAAACTAAAACAGAAAGGTACCAACAACAAACAAGAGCATAGAAATAGAACTTTAAATTCTATAAAATTCTATAAAATGCAATTTAGAATTTGCACTAGGATTGATTCACCCAAAGGGGCGTATGAGTCCCAGTGAGGGTTTTTTCAAAAAAAAAATCAATTGATTTTGATGCTTTTTATGTTGTATGATCTATAAACTAAGTGAAAATGTAGATTTTGTATGATTTTCAATGATTTGAGATGCAAAAATGCAACTTATATGCACTTTCACTAATGCAAAATTAGAAACTCTAGAATGTCAATTAACTAATGCAAACCCTAATGAAATGTTAATGCAAGCAAGATCTAGGGTGATGATGCCCTCCAAATCATAATTATGATGCTCTAAATGTAGGCTTACCAAAATGAAGGGTGAAAAATTGTTTGGGTTCTAAGGTTTAGGACCTAGAATAACAATCTTCACACTCTCTCATTCAAGGATAATCCTAGAGATCTCAATGCAAAGGAGAAAGAGATCTTGCAATAGGGTTGTCCTACTGGATGATTATAAATTAATGAGGAGTTAACCACCAAGCTAGGGCTTGGAAAGACAAATGAAATGCAAGATGAAATTCTTAAACCTAGTTTGTTGCAGTGACTTACTAAATGACCTAGAAAAGTATGTAAAACAAAACAACAAACTATAAGATGAAATGTGTGCACCTAGAAATTTAAAGATGACAAGAAGGAGCTCTTGAATGCTAAAAAAAGTGAATTTAATGCTAATTGGGACTCATACACTAGGTTGGGTGAATCAGTCCCAGATCTGGTTTTCTATGCAGAAACAAGATTCTAGAAAATGGGTATCTAAATATGTAAAAACCTGAATTTTGACCTAGACTAGGACTCTTACACCAAAACTAGTGAATCGGTCTAGTTAGGGTTTTCTGAAACTTCAAAGTTTGAATCTGGTCTTCAAGATCTGCTCTATGCTTCCCAATTGATTTCCAAATTTGAAACCCCGATTTGCAACCTATAGAAATCTTCCAAGTTTCTCCAATACAATGTGGCAACTTTGACAACTTTCTCCAAACTCTCTTCAATGTATCTTCAACCTAAACCTACAAATAAAACACTAAAGAGGGGAAAATGTTGTTTTGTTAGTGAAAAGGGGTTTTCCTTGGTCAAACCTCATTTTGGTAATCAAACATTGAAATGAAATGAAATAGGAATGGAGAATGATGAATGAACAAAATATGATGTTGTAACTCACCAAACCCTATCAATAGGATGTTGCAAAAATGTGTGAGATAGCTCCAATGGATGTATATCTTGAATCTTCCTTAAATAGGATAGATCTTGAATTGAAATGCTAGCTTGAATCATAAAATCCTACATCACAATTGTTAGCTCAAACACAAACATGATGTATGAAGACTTTGGCATGATGCTTGATGCTTGAAGAATGCTCTAAAATTCTTGATAATATTCACTTGAATGCTCTTGTAAACACTTGAATGCTCTTTTTAAATCAAACTTGTTATATGGATGAATGCTTGAATGCTTGAGCTGAAAATGAGTGAAAGAAACTTGTATTTATACTTAATTATGCCAAATTTCTTGAAATTACAACACTACAAGCCGACATCAAATCTAGGAGGATAAAATCCTGCCAAGAATTTAAATTAATTTTACTTTTTGGCCACACGAGACTCATTCTCCCAAGGTGGTGAATGAGTCCCATTAGAAATAATTTATGGCACCATTTTTAAAAATGCTTAGAAAGGTATGAAACCAGGTTTGGGACCCAAAAACCTAAGTGGGACTCATACACCCAAGGTGGCGAATGAGTCCCAAACCACCAAATTTGTGCCACACAACCTAAAAACACCTGAATTATGACTGAATGTTGATTTATGTCAGGATTATCCTCAAAAATATACATTAATTAAGGCTTATGGATGCAAAATAAGGCTAATTAAAGCATAAAGAAGCCAAATTATTTAATAAAACCCTCAAAAGTGTGAAAATGTGTTACAACACTTTAAATAAGGCATAATTTAAGCACACTTTGGTTAAAAAGCAGTTCATTAGGCTCAATTAATTAATTAAACCTTAGAAAAGTGTGGAAGTGTATTACAACACTTTACAACACCTTAGCAAGGTACAAATTAAGTAAATTTAGTTCATAAGGGCCCAAGACCTAATGTGAGTGTGTTAAACACATTACGACACTAAGTCAAGGCATCATTAAGCTCAATTTTTCTAGGAGGGCCCAAACAAGTGTGAAAATGTCACCAATGACATTTTTTGACACTAGAAATCATATGAGGGAGTTGTACCTTCAAAATTTAGAGGAAAATCATGAATGCAATTGTGCATTTATAGAGCTATTAGTGGATTGGCCCTAGTGCATTACAAGCTAGAGAGTTGATAATTTTATATATATATATCTTAAAGGAAAATTCATTCACTAACAGATTTTTAGTGACTCTACTAGGGAAGATTGTGATTTTGGATAAGTTGCCATCATGTCTTGTAGCAAGATGGTACTTCCCCATAATAAGGTGTTTCTTGTGCTTCAACCTTATTTAGATTGGATGCACACAGAGTAGGAGGATATCATATCACAATTAAATATGTTGTCTTGGAGGTACAGAAGAAGTGGATCAGATTATATGCAAGCTAATTTCATCTTGGAAGAAGAATAGTAGGCCCAACATCCACCTAAACCTATGATTGAATGCCCACCAAGGTTGGTCTTTGAGTATTATGATGACCCAAATTTTCATCCCAATCCATACCTAAATTAGCATCCTAATTAACATTTGAATCAACACCCTAACAGTTGCTAAATCACCCTCCAGCTCAACCGCAGCCTAGGTAGTAACCTAGGGGTACCTTTATTTACTTCGTTAGGAGTTGGAAACTCTAATTACTTATGGCTTCCATTCCCTAGAGTAACTGTATTGGATCTTTCACCCTACGCAATGCAATGACCTACCACGTAGCTCTAGGAAAAGATTCCCCAAATTCTCTAGTAGAGGCACACAGGATCCAGAGGAACATGTTATGGCCATGACTACAGTAAGTGGAATCCTACGAGTTCAAGAAGAGGAATTCTTTATAAGGCTTTTTGTTGAAAGTCTAGTTGAAAAAGCAGGTGAATGGTTTAGAGGATTAGAGAAGAGTTGTATAATTGGTTGGGATATCCTTCACAAAAAAAAATTACAGTGCTTTAAAGGTCCTATTGATGTTGTTGCTTTACTTTGATAGTTCTTTCAAATTGTGAAGAAAAGAAAAGAGCCTATGAGGGATTTTTTTTATCATTTCAATCAATCTCTTTGAAAAATTCCTACTCCAAAACAACCGAGCAAAATAATTCAATTTCATGTATTCATTTTTGCTCTTGATCCTGATGTCTATCTCTTTTAAAAAAGAGAAAATCTATGGGATTGACAAGCTTAGATTAAAGTAGTCAACATTAAAAATGACTTAATTATGGTGGGAAAATGGAAGTTTGATGATGCTTCCAAGATTTTTATTCATTTCCCACCACCTACCTGTAGTTTCTCTGGATTCCCAACTATTCCAAAACACCCCTGTCCTACTTCTAAGAAAATGAACTTGATAATATTGAACGACATACAACCCCTACCTAGAAGGAACAAGGATAAGAGAGAGGAAAACCAGTGTTGGTATGCCCAAGCATATAGTTTAAACACTTCAATTGAACCAAAAGATGACCTTAGCTCCTCAAGTGATGATGAATATTTTACACCATGAGGAAGGTATTCCCCCACTTTTTCAGTTTACTTCTCCATCCTCCACTGAAGATATTTCACCTCCTTGTAGTTCTACAAAAAAAGATCAAAGGTTAGATTATCTTTTTACTCCAGAATAGGAAGCCTTTACCTTTGAAAATATTGTTGATGAAACTGTATGTGCAATCAAGGATAATAATGAAGACCCTTCGAATGAAACGCTAAGGGTGGGATAAAGTGGTTGATCAGTTCAAATCCCTTGTTCATTTTTAATGAATTTGAAATTCATAATAATCCTATGTTTGAAGATCTAAAGTTTGGTTTTCCAGAATTGTCAGCAAAGGAGGTTGTTTGTTTTTTGTTCAACTATAAAGGGGAATATTTTGTAGTAATAAAGGATTGAAACGTTGTAGAGTCACAAGGTAGTCATGATGATAAGGTAGCTTCTTATAAAACTAAATGTTACGTTGTTTCAGAGGGCATGAAAGATTCAAACTTGTTACAAGGGTGGGAGGTTGTTCCAATGATGAAGTCTCAAGAAGTAGCCAAAATTTTCCTAAATGTTTCAATGTGGGACTATTTGCATCAGGAGGAGGTTTATGATGAAAGATGGTTATTTGGGAACATCAAAATTGGTGTGTTTTTCTACTACATCGCCCATGTTTGGATAATTCTGATTTTCGCATTACTTCATAAGTTTCATGCATTAACGAGCCTTTTCAAGTCTGGATCATTTTTCTCACAACTTGTCAATGGTTTCGTGTGAGTGGCTTCTTTTCTCTCTCCTTGGTAGGTTTCATCATACCCTGTACATAGTTACTTTTTGGTTTGTGATTTTTGTTGTTCTTACTTGGGTTTTAGGTTTTTTTTTTCCCTCTTCTTTGCTCGAATTTGTCACCAATGGATATAGGACTGATTATGATGTCTTTGGGATCCTTTCTATATCTTTTTCAATCCTTGCCCTAGTCAAAGCCATTGTTACCTTAATTTCGATCCTCGCTCTCAAAATTGACATCCTCATTCAAAACTTTGGTTAAATCTTAAGTCAAGCAATGTCCTATGAAGTGTTGTGAACTTGGGTGGTTATTTCACTAGTTCATCTAACTCCCCCTTTTACTGCCCTTCATTAAGTTGTTCCTTATTTTCTCATGGGCAGTGTTTTATGCCATTGGTGTAACTTCCCAAACTCTCTAAGCCTTCCATTTGGAAAGTTGGTGGTCTATATTCAAGGTTCATGAACTAGCCAAAAATATCACCAGCAATGAAGCATTCAAGTAGAGTGGGAGTTTAAGTGGTTTCTAAAACTATCGGCGGTGTTTTGCTTAGTTTTTTGAACTTCCCATTTTATTGCCCAAATGCACTTTTTAAATGAAATTAAGCGAATAACAGTATAGTTTGCTTTATTAAGGTGTATTCCAATTTTAAATGGCAAACCCCTTGATGTAGAAATGAATATAATTAGATTCCATCAAAAATATAGTAAATGAAATTGAAGTTAAAATATAGAATTGCTCAAAAAAGAATGCCAACATCAAAGATACAAAACGTTGTAATTTTAATATATATATATTGGTGGCATTACAAAAAAAAACTTTTTGATTATAAAAACTAGGAAACATCAAGATGACATTTTTCTTCAGGTACATAGGGAAAACATGAGCACGTGGATCCCTTCCACCACCACCTGGAGATGCTCTATCTAGGCGAGTGATAGTAGATTCTCATGAGACTACAAGAATTAGGCAAACAATCCCATGTCATTCCTCACCAGCCCCACAATGGAGAAGGGTCATAACTTCCTCAGTGGATTCATTTTGAGTCGCAATCACAATGCATATGGCATCACCAACTAGTCAGCTTCGTGGGTAGTTTCTAAGACCGGTGATGGCTACATTAATTCAATGATGAAACTTAGGCCTAACCAGGCATTCCGTTGATCTCATTCCTAGTCTCGACAACCAAAGGTATGAATGAAAATATACACAAAACACTCGAGGAGCATAGCATTGTGTACATGCACTTGATTCAGAAACACTTCTCCCAATATACTACGAAACACCTCCTCTTCTATATCACTCTAGATGATGAAGATTTCTTTCAGCTGGTCGAATAATCACCTAAAGAGGGGACTACAATTGATCTCCTCAATGATGATGAATTCATTCATGGACACTCCATCACTCTGAGAACTTATCATGTTGGATATTTTAGGATGGAAAATTATGGTGGTTCCTGTTGAATTTTGATGCAGGAGCATCCATGGCCTCATGCGATCTTGCATCACCAAAAAGAGGTTTGAGTTGGTTTTTTTTCATTTTTAGTGTAGAATTTCATAATAATTATGAAATTCAAATTTTGTGTGTGTGGAAATGCAATGAAATTTTTTTTAAATGCAATTTCAAATTTTCTTTCAAAATTTGACTCAATTTGAATGTGGACATAGTGGTGAATAATGTGAAAAAGCCAAAAAAGCAAGAAAATAAAAACAAAGGCGTGGATTTATAGGGAGTTATTTGTATTGAATTTTTTATTTAAAAATTCATTCCAGATGTCCTAAAAAATAGGAACCCAGAGATGGGCACCCAGGAGTGGGAAAAATTAAGGTTTTTTTTCATTGGTGAAAGCAAAATATCAATAAAAACACTAGAATCATCTTGGGAGTGGTGGAGTTAAAATTATTTGTATTAATGAATATTTTACTAATTTTTAATGGAAATTTGGTCAAAATTGTTGGGGATGGTGTAGAAATTGGGAAGAGTGGTCTAAAACTTAATGAAATTCATCCCAAATTGATGCAAATTGGGTGCAAATGACAATCCAAAGTTTAAAAAAAGGAAATTTCATTCATTTTGTAACTAAGTCTTTCCAGAAAGAGAAGAGAGAAACCTAGGTGTAGCATACTAGAGATTGGTTGTAGAAGGTGTTGTTGCAGATTTTTTATGGTGTGTAGATGTGTTAAAGTTTCCTAGAGTTGTAGAGATGAAGTGTGTAGTTGGGTTGTGAGATTGGTTTGTTTGCAGGAGAAAGGTTATGAAGAAACCTTGGATTGTTGATGGAAATCCTTTATTTTTCATTTCATATTTATTGCATTTCCTGGGCATGTGAAAATCCACAACCCTCATAGGTTGTTGTAATTGCTTTGTGTGAATTGCAAGTGTGAAGTTTGTACTGCAACCTTGGATTTTTTTGTGTGAAATTTCTTTTCATATTCTAATTTTTGGTGTGCATTTTAATGGGCATATAATAGCCCCAACCCAAGAGGTTGAATGTAATGTTGATGTGATTTTCTAGTATTTTGAATGGGAAGTTTGGCTGGTTGAAAATTGCAACTTAGTTGTGCAAGTTACAGACAATTATAAGCCTTTTGGAGTTGAACTTAATTGAAGGGTTTGTGAGAGAAATTTGTGAATTTATGTGAGATCAATTTAATTAATTTACCTCTCATACATCGGTGGTACCAGAGCAAGGAATATTCTAAGAGTGTGAGTAGACCACCGAAGAGAGGTAGCTTGCACCAGTGATTGTGTGTTGTGGGTGTGCAACCATTTTTTCTAAAGGAAAAGGAAGAGGAAAAGGAGATAACTTTGTTAGAAATGATGATTTTAGAGCCTTGAGAAGGTAGGTTGAAACTTTGAAAAATGAGATAGGGAGGGGATTTGCAAGAATGAGAGAACCAAAAATTGAAGATGATGAAGAGGAAGAAGAAAGTACAGAGAATACTAGTTTAGATACTAAGCAAAGAGAAGAAATTGCAACAATTGCAAAAGACCCATTGCTAAAACCTTTAACAAAAATGGGAAAGAGACAAAAAATGGATGTACTTGCCCAATTTTCACCTGCAGGCTCAATCAAGCAAGATAAATTATGTTTCAGATGTTCATAAGGGCCAAATGGGACATTTGCATCGAGGGTTAGGTCATGCATCTGATGATATTTCACAACGAGCTCAGTTGAAAGTTTTCCTCAGTCAAGTTTGACATAAAGTTCCTCTAAGGAGAAGGTTGGCAAGACCTTCTAGTTGTCTTACCAACTAGCAAGGGTTCTATTCATTTTGAAATGTCCCAGTTGGCCAGACATTTTCATCACAATGAGGTCTTTCCGACAGTGGTTCAAGCTCGCCAAGATTTGAGGCCTTCGCCATCAAGTCTCACTGATAGACGAAAGTCACGTCGAGGGTCGTTCAGGTTGGCATCGAGGAGATGGGCTCACATTCGGGGAAAGGAGCCCTTGTTCGCTATGAAGTCCTATCGATTAGCGAAGTCTCACCAAAAGAATGAAACTCTCGTCATAATGTTAAGCTTAGGGAGATGTCTCAGCGAACGAGGGTGGTCTTCCTGACAATGAAATGAGCTCGCCGAAGGATATTACCTTTAGAAAAAGATCTTCCCAATAGTGATTGTCTCGGCGACCACTGTGGATATCGATATGACTTTTTTCTTCGCTATGAGGTCCTACCGAGAGTATGTTGTCTTGACAACAATGAGATGAGTTCGTTGTGACATCTTGCCTTCAGCATAAAGTCTTGCCGACTCATGGTCTTGGAAAAAGAGGTTGGTATTCGCCGTGATGTCTCACTGACCCGATGGGGTCTTACCGAAGTAGAGTGAGATCAAGGCAAAGGAAAGTAGAGTTGCCATGATGTCTAGGCGAAAGCATGAGGTCCTGCCGAAGAGTGAAGGGTCCCAGTATAGTGTTTTTCCTTTGGTAAGAGGTATCACCAACACACGGGTGTCTCACTGATAGGTGATGGTCTCCCCGAAAGAGGTCTGAGCTCGCCAAGAGATAAAGCCTTCGGGATGAGGTCTTCCTAACTTGCCAATGTCTCACCAAAAGAAATGTTGCGCTCGGCGAAAGTGATTTGTGTTCGCTATGAGGTCTTGTCAATACGAAAAGGTCTCCCCGTAGTGAAGTGAGCTTGGTGAAAGAAAGGAGCTCAACATGATTGTCTCAGCGACCACTGTGGATGTCGATGTGATGTCTTCCTAACCCATTAAGGTCCTACCAACAATGGAAAGTCTTGCTGATGATGACTAGCTTGCCCACTGAAATGGCGATACCGATATGAGTGGAGGGGGCTCGTCATGAGGTCTTCCCGAATGCAAATGGTCTTGTCGATCATCATGAGTTATGCTGATAATCGTTGAAGAGTCTAATCACATCGGGGAGACACGATTAGTGTCTCTCCGACATGTGATTCTGATGAGGGACCTCTGACTGTCTGGAAATCTACGTGGCACCTATTCAACCAATCAGAGTGAGCTACAGGAGAGTCATGGTGGTATGACCCCTACGAGGAAGATCAACAAAATGAAAGTGACGTGGATCTGCTCTAAGCTTAGAATCATTCAAAGCAACTCGACAAGGAGATTCAAAGGTCGACACAAAGACCAGAAGTGAATGCAGTAGTTTCAAAAGATCAAGGAGGCCATTCCTAGAGCAACTCTTCACCAACGTGGACAGTGGGGACACACATTTAATACAACATTAACTTCCTTCAAAAGATCTAAGGGGATTATTTTCCTGAAGTGAGATATTTTTGTAAGCCCTAAGGGGCCAACATCTTTTTGTATATAGGGCATTTTTTTCCTCTTTGTAAAAGTAGTTTGAATTATGCATTATCAAGAATTAGTGATTTTTAACAATCCTCTCTCAGCTGATGTATGCTTTGTAACTCATTTTGATTTTGGAATATAAAATACAAAGTTTACCTTGGTCACTGTTGATGTTTCATATTACCATCTTGTTCTTGCAAAGTGTTGTACATTTTAGGTTCATGATCAAGTTATTTTGTGAATTTATTCTATTCCTTTATGACTTTATCCTTTGTTTTCATGCATTCCTTTGCAAAAGTATCATTAAATAAATCACAAATTGTGTTTACATAATCACATATATATTCTAGTCTATGAAAAATATTTTCCTCTCTTGAAGAAGTGTGTGAATCAAACCTATTTGTAATATATTAATGCAAAGCTTATAGAATTCAATGTGTAATCTTATTGTCATTGACAATTTTCAAGTGTAGCCTAAGTATTCCATTGATCTTATCAGTTCGATGTATCACCATAGTATTTAGTTTTATTTTTATGGACTCCTTATCCCTTTCCCTTTACAAAATTAGTAGTTTTAGGTGGTGACACCAAGGAAGTCGGCCTTCTCTAGAGGTTGACCTTTGTTTACAAGAAACCCACATCTTTGGAGGTCTTCCCATGTTACACTGAGGTGTTGAACATCGGGTTCAACAAGGGTGAAACTTCAGGTGATAACAGTACCTATCTTTAATGGAAGCCTAAATCAAGAATAATTAATATATTGGTTGAATGAGATGGAGGATTATTTTAAATTTGAAGAGATAGAGGATCCAAACAAAGTAAGATATAAACAAGGTTGAAAGGGCATGCCTCCATATGGTGGAGAGAAATTCAATTAGAAGGGGGAAGAAAAGAAAAATAAAATATTACCAAATGGGATAAAATGGTGGAGAAGCTTAAAAGGAGATTTATTCCAATAGACTATGAATTAGATTTTTTTAAAAGAATGCAAGGTTTGAAAAAGGGCAGCAAAACAGTTAAAGAGTACATAGAAGAATTCCATAAAATTCTTATAAGAACCAAACATTCAGAGGTGACAAAGGAGAAAGTTGCAAGGTATATCAATGGATTAAGGTCAAGCATTCAAGAGGAAATGGAACTTATTAGAATTCTAACAATGGAGGATGCCTATCAAAAAGCCTTAAAAATTGAAGAGAGGTTAAACAAAAAATTTGAAAACAAGCAAAAAGGAAAAGGGCATGGAGGCAAGGTGGGTGGAAGAACCTACATGAGTGAAGAAAATCATAAAAAGGGATCCAAAAATGAAGAGGGAAGCAATAGGGAAGCGAAGTATGATGAAGGAAAAAGTTCAAGAGGATAAAATTTCAAAGGTAGAGGTAGAGGGTGTGGCTTTGGTGGAGGCCCATTCAAACTATTTGGGTGAGGGACAATGGCTTAAGATTGTCCTCACACAGAATCTAAAGAAGAAGAGAGAAACAGAGGAAAATCAAATAAAAGGAGGAAGGAATGTGATGGAAAAATCAACAACAAGGTGCAAATATGAAGGAAGCATATGTAACATTATTGTGGATAATGGAAGCATGAACAATCTTGTGTCTGAGGAGATGCTGAAGAAGTTGAATCTTGAAAAGAGAAACATCCTAAACCATACCAGATAACTTGGGTGCAAGACACTCCAAAGTTACTTGTGAATGAGCAATGCAATGCAAAGTTCAAGGTTGGAAACTAAAATGATGAGATTCTATGTGATATCATTCCCATGGATGCTCATCACATTTTTCTAGGGAGACCTTGGAAATATGACTAAAAATACATGCATGATGGGTGTGCTAACACCTACACCATTGTGAAAGATGGAGTGAAACATAAGCTGAAACCTTTGAAGGAGGAAAATGTTCAAGTTTGTGGTAATGGTCGAGTTTGTTTGGTTGATGCAAGAAGATTCCTTGAAGGTATGAAGCATGAGAAATTTTATTTTTCTATTATTCCTAAAGTTACCAATAAATTTGTAGAGAAATTTCTTGTAGAGGTTGTTGATTTGCTACAAAAGTTCAAGATGATTGTTTCAGATATTGTGTTGGAAGGACTCCCACTAGTGAGAAAAATCAATCGTCAAATTGATTTGATTCCAGAGGAAAGTTTTCCAAACAAGGAAGCCTATAGAATGTCACTTACAGAGACTGAAGAGGTCCATAGACAAGTTGTTGATTTGTTAAAGAAAGGTTTGATAAGAGAGAGTTTAAGTTCATGTGTAGTGCCTGTTGTTTTGTCGCCAAAGAAAGGAAGAGAATGGAGGATGTGCACAGATTCAAGGGAAATTAAAAAAAAATCCATAAAATATAAATTTCCATTACCTCAAATGGATGATATCATGGATTTCTTGAGTGGAGCAGAGTACTTCACCAAAATTGACTTGAAGAGTGGGTATCACCAGATAAGGATTGTGAGGGAGATGAATGGAAGATGGCATTAAAGACAAAAGAAGGTTTGTATGAGTGGTTGGTCATGCCATTTGGGCTAACTAGTGCACCTAGTATGTTTATGAGACTTATGAATAAGGTTTTGAAGGAGTTTCTCGGGAGGTTTGTGATTGTTTATTTAGATGACATTTTTATTTTCAATAAAACACTTGAGGAAAATTTGATGCATATTAGATGTTTATTTGAGAAGCTTAGAGAAGAGAAATTTTTGATCAATTTAAAGAAGTGAAACTTTGTGAAGAATTAATTAGTATACTTGGGTTTTGTGGTGTCAAGTGAGGGCATCAAGATGGACCCATAGAAGGTGAAAGCAATCTTGGAGTGGCCTACACCAAAAACAGTGAATGAAGTGAGATCATTTCATGGTTTGGCTAGTTTTTACATAAAGTTCATAAGAGGATTTAGTAGTATATGTTCCCCACTAATTGAAACCATGAGAGGAGATAAGAAAGATTTCAGATCGACTTCGAGCGCAGTGAAGAATTTTAATGTGTTGAAGGAAAAAATCATTGAGAAACCGGTTTTAGCACTTTCTTATTTCAACAAGGTATTCCAAGTTGATTGTGATGAAAGTGGTTTGCTATTGGAGTTGTTTTGAGCCAAGAAGGTAAACCTATTACTTACTTTAGTGAGAAGTTAAATGATGCTAAAAAGAAGTATTTAGTTTATGATCAATAATTTTATGCTATTGTGCAAGCATTAAAAAAGTGGAGACACTATTTATTGGCTAAGGAGTTTGTTTTATATACTGATCACCAAGCATTACAATATTTGGGAAGACAAGGTAATCTTAGTCAAAGACACATGCAATGGATTGAGTTCTTGAAATCTTATACTTTTTTTTCGAATCATAGAAGTGGGAAATCTAACTGGGTTGTAGATGCTTTGAGTAGAAGGCAAAACTTGTTGATTGAGATGCAGGTTGAGGTGGTTGGGTTTGAAGAGTTGAAAGATTTATATGAAGAGGGTCTTGATTTTTGAGAGGCATGGAGAGTTTGTAAAATTCCTATTTCAACTAATAGTACAAAGTGGTTAGACTATCTCATTCAATATTACATGCTATTCAGAAGTAATCAACTATGTATTCCAAGAAGTTCAATGAGGTTTAATCTAATCAAAGAGAAACATAGTGGTGGACTTGCAAGGAATTTTGGCATGGATAAGACATTGGCACTTGTAGATGATAAGTATTATTAGCCTCAAATGCAGCAAGAGGTGAGAGACTATGTGCAAAGTTGTGGGGTTTTTCAAGTGGAAAAAGGAGTGAGTCAAAACACAAGTTTATATCAGCCACTACCTATTCTGGAGAGGCCATGGGAGGAATGGATTTTGTGCTTGGTTTTCCAAGCACACAAAAAGGACATGATTCCATCTTTGTTGTGGTTGATAGGTTTTCTAAAATGGTACACTTTATTCCTTGTCATAAAACTAATGATGCGGTAAATATTGCAGATTAATTTTTCAAGGAGGTTGTGAGACTTCATGGACTTCCAAGAAGCATTGTTTCTGATAGGGATACAAATTTTATGGGCTGATTTTGGAGGAATTTTTGGAAGAATCTCAATACTGATTTGAAGTTTTTATCAACTTATCACCCTCAAATAGATGATCAAACAAAGGTGGTGAATAGGAGTTTGGGAAATTTGCTAGGGTGTTTAGTTGGAAACAAACCGAAGGCATGGGATTTGGTCATACCTCAAGCGGAGTTTGCCTACAACAACTTAGTCAATAGAATCACAGGTAAATATCCTTTTCATATTGTTTATGACAGCACCCCCATAGGTGTTTCATATTTAAATAATATTGAAAAAAGTTTGAAGAAGAGTGCAGATGCAAAGGACTTTGCAAAACACGTGAAGGGATTGCACAAAGAGGTGAGAAAACATATCAGCAAAATGAACATTTCATACAAGGAAAGTGTTGATTAGAAGAGGATGCATAAGGAATTTTAGATTGGGTATGATGTGATGGTGCACTCGAGGAAGGAGAAATTTCCAGTTGGCACTTACAACAAGCTGAAAATGAAGAAGGTTGGACCATGCAAGGTGTTGACAAGACATGACTCCAGTAATTCCTATGAAGTTCAATTGCCTAGTGAGCTTAATATTTCTAAAAAATTTAATGTTGTTGATCTAACCATGTTCTATGAGATTTAAAATGGTGAAGACGTAGAAAACTGACAGCAACAAGAAGTCTTACCAAAATCTGATCAAGAAAAGATAGAGTCAATTCTTGATAGAAGAGTAAAAAGGAGCACTAGGAAGAAGCAGTATTGGGAGTATCTTGTGAAGTGGTTTGGGAGACCAATGGAGGATGCAACATGGTTATATAAGGCTGAGATTACTCATCTTGGATGTCCATTGGAGAAGTGATATGATCACTTTCAATTATAGTGGGTGTCTGATGCAAGAGCATCCATGGCCTCATGCAATCTTGCATCACCAAAAAGAGGTTTGAGTTGGTTTTGTTTCATTTTTAGTGTGGAATTTCATAATAATTATGAAATTAAAATTTTGTGTGTGTGGAAATGTAATTCCATGTTTTTTAAATGCAATTTCAAATTTTCTTTCAAAATTTGACTTAATTTGAGTGTGGACATAATGGTGAATAATGTGAAAAAGCCAAAAAAGCAAGAAAATAAAAACAAAGGCGTGGATTTCTAGGGAGTTATTTGTCTCAAATTTTTTATTTAAAACTTCATTATAGATGTCCTAAAAAATAGGAACCCAGAGGTGGGCACCCAGGAGTGGAAAAAATCAAGATTTGTTTTCATTGATCAAAGCAGAATATCAATAGAAGCACTAGAATCATCCTAGGAGTGGTGGAGTTAAATTTATTTGTTTTAATGAATATTTTATTGATTTTAAATGGAAAATTGGTCAAAAATACTGGGGATGGCATAGAAATTGGGAAGATTGGTCTGAAACTTAACGAAATTCATCCCAATTTGATGCAAATTGGGTACAAATGACAATCTAGAGTTTGACAAAAGAAAATTTCATTCATTTTGTAACTAAGTCTTTCCAAAAAGAGAAGAAGGGACAAACTTGGGCATAGCATACCAAAGATTGGTTGTAGAAGGTGTTGTTGCATATTTTTGATGGTGTGCATATGCGTTGAAGTTTCCTGGAGTTGTAGAGATGAAGTGTGTAGTTGGGTTGTTGTGAGATTGTTTTGTTTGAAGGAGAAAGGTTGTGAAGCAACCTTGGATTGCTGGTGGCAATAATTTGTTTTTCATTTCAGATTTATTGCATTTCCTAGGCATGTGAAAATCCCACAACCCTCAATTTTTTTTGTAATTACTTTGTGTGAATTGCAGGTGTGAAGGTTGCACTGCAACCTTGGATTTTTGTGTGTGAAATTTCTTTTCATATTCTAATTTTTGGTGTGCTTTTTCATGGGCATGTAACAGCCCCAACCCAAGAGGTTAAATGTAATGCTGATGTGATTTTCCAATATTTTGAATGAGAAGTTTGGTTGGTTGCAAATTTTAACTAAGCTATTCAAGTTACAAAGAATTGTAAGCCTTTTGGAGTTGAACTTAATTGAAGGGTTTGTGAGAGAAATTTGTGAATTTATGTGAGATAAATTTAATTAATTTGCCTCTCATACATCAAATTTAGAGAAGGTTGGAGGGAAATTTGAGTTGAAGATTGATCAAGATGATAGGATGGCAATGTAGTTGAAATTAACTATTGATGTGATCAAGATTTAATTTATATTCCCAATTGATCTTTCAGCTGGACAGTTAACACATGTGATTCCATTGCATCTTTGGAAAATCTATCTAATGCTTACTTTGTGAAGCATGCTAACTGCATAAGAATTGATAGCCACGGGGCAAGAATTAAAGCAAGAAATGTTTGATTACTGCCTAAAGTCATAACATTGGTGATGTAATATTTTCAGCCATTCATTATTTCCTAACTATTCATTTTCAAGATGGACAGTTGAATGACAAGAAAGTGTTACTACGTTTGGAAACTGATTAGTAACCATCAAGAAAGGAGAAGGACCCTTATATCTAAGAGGAAAGTGATTCAGTTTGGGTCTGATTCATAAAGAGTACATTGTGTTGTAGTTAAGGGAGGAACATTTTATTTTGCTTTGAATTCAATTCATGTTGTAATAACTCATAATCTGTGAGTTGAGAGTTCTGAATTTAATATTGATCACACTAACTTGTGTGTCATGTGCATAATAGGAGTATATTTTTTGAGTGAAATCTTTCCTACTACATTTACTTCATTTATTGCAATTATGAAGCTTTTATATTTCATTTACATCAGTCATTACTCACTTCAGTCTACGTGCTAGTTGATTAATAACTCTAAGGTTCACTTCATATTAGCAACATTTTTATGGGTTGATGTCTATCTCCTTTATTGCTTTCCGATTAAAATAATATTAATTATCCATTCAATCATATGAGGAGGTTGTACCTCCAAACTTTAGAGGAAAGTCATAAATGCTATTGTGACACTTCCAAAGCTATTAGCGGATTGGCCCCAGTACATTACCAGCTAGAGAGTTGATAGTTTTAGATATATTTCTTAAAGTCCAATCCATTCACTAACACATGGAAAACCCAATGAGGGAAAAACTATGGTGAGAGTTAACTCACAATATAAAAGCTTATTACCAAAAAGAACTTGCAAACTAAGGTGCATTATCTTAGAGAAAGATACAAATGACTTGTTGAATTGAAGCTAACAAAAATTTAGGGGCAAGACACAAGGACCTAATGAGACTCACTATCTCAAAGTAACATATAAAGATTTAGAGAAAGATTACAATATTTTTTAACATAACACTTTGCTAACTAAGGCATTCAAGCACATTTGATCATTCCTCTTCACACTATAGCACTAACTCTATTAGATATTCAATGTATTTCACATTCACACTTCTTCACACAGTTTTAGACTTCCATAATTTTTGTGTTTGAAATTTTCTTGCATATATATCCACCGCAAGACCTTAAAACATCAATTAGGTCAGCCAAGAAAGAATACAAATAATGAATTCAACAAGCCAACCACCAAAGCATAATGCAGTCCTATCCTAAGGATAAAGAGGACTAAAAAAAATTTATTATATCTTCTAATGTGATCTAAAACAATTCACACATTGGCACACATCAATCTAAGTCAACATAAAGGAAACATGAAACTTTGAAGCACATAACCAGTTGACCAAAAAACATACTTCTAATTAAATTGACTCAATGTGGTTCTAACTAAGGTAGGTTAAGACCCAAAAACATCTTAACACATCTTCAATTTTTGACATAGACCCCCAAGCAAATGGTGCTAGTGAAGGAACAAGCCCCATCGGCCAAATATCCATAAATAACCTAGAAATACAACCCAAGACACAATGTGGCATTGAAGAGGCCAATCAGAAACATGTAGATCACATGGGAATGTTCCATGAACATCCAACAACACTTCTAGAAACTTCATATTTTTGTGCCACTAGCAACCATTGCAAACCAAAAAATAACAAAATACTTCGTCTTAGGAACATATAATGCTCAATCATGAGATATAACATTAAAAAATAAAATTATGGAGCACTTGAACACATAAAATTAGAATTGAAACACAACGCAGACATTGAGAACACATTCACTAAGTTGCAAGAGTAGAGACATCAATACGGAGATGCAAAGCATTTACCAGACTAGTCTAGATAACCAACAATACTACCAACCTTTTTTAATTCATAGAAACCTCCTCAACAACACTGGTGACTTGAAAAGATAGGAGTACAACATCCACAAAGCACTAAATTTGAATCCTAAGCCACAAGACCATACCTTCAACAATGAAGGAATGTGGAGAATTCTCCCAAGTATACTTCAAGCAACTTCCTGAACTAGGAACACTTAACCAACTTGCAAAGGATAGAACTTTCTTTCTGCAACACATACTACATCAAGAACATCAGTAGAGAGCATAAGACATATTGTAGACCTTCAACAACATCTCTTCATCGCCATTAATACTTCTAATTTTTCTAATCCGTGTCTTAATATACCATTATGAAACCAACTCTACTAATCAAAACTATGCTCAATACTTCTTTGAATACTATCAAACCAGGTATGACATCCAACTATGAACTTCAACAACAACACCAGATAAGGAATGACATCCAACCATGAACTTCAACAACAACACCATACATCAATGTTGTCCCAAACTATTTGTTGTCAACAATGACAATCAATGCCAATAATCTTCCTCACTTTTCAAGTACAAACAACACTGAAAACCACAAACAATTCATCAAGTGTTATCATCATCCACTAACAAAAACATCATCAACCACTACAAAATATATAACAATATTCATCAAGTGTTGACACCAAGGACAACCAACAATCAGTGCAGACAACAATGACAACCAAAAACAATTCATCAAGTTTTGATACCAAGGACAACCAATAGTCAGTGCTGACATCAATGACAACAACTACCAACAATCTCCTCAAGTGTTGGCATCAATTAAAGCAACTACCAACAATCTCCCCCTTTGGCATTGATGGAAATACATATAAGCTTGCTCTCCCCCTTTGAAATCAAGAATAAAGGGCAACACACACCAATCATGTAGAAGGAAACAACATATTCTCTGACTTCAAGACAAAGGAGAAAATATCTTCAATGCAAACAACAACAAAAACTCCCCCTTTTACCAAAACACTTCTTCATAGATGCACAATATCTACACATTTGTACTAGACTACCAACTTCCCCTAAGTGGTAGCATACATAAATCTAGGAGAAAGAGATATGACATGAATTTCTCTCCCTGGACAGATGCACCATCTATGCATCTAGTTAGAACAAGGAGGGGAAATAACCCCTAACTTCTGTCAAAGATACTCAAAAGTATCTTTTGAAAGTGCCTTAGTGAAGATATCTACAACCCAATCCTTGGTAGGCACATACTCCATTATGACTTCATGCTCTACAACCTTCACTCTCAAAAATTGATATTGGATAGAGATGTGTTTAGTCCTTAAATGCATTATTGAATTCATGGAAATATTAATTACACTTGTATTGTTACACAATATAGTAATAAGTTCATCATAAACCACTTTCACATCCTTTAAGGTCTACTTCATCCAAAGCACCTAGATGCAACAAGATGCTACTTGATAATGTATTCAGCTTCTACTATAGAAAATGACACTAGGTCATACTTTTTATTGAGCCAAGAGACCAATTTGTTTCCCAAAAAGAATACACTTAAAAATTTACTTCTCCAGTCATCCACACAACCTACGCAGTTAGCATCATTATAGGCACTCAAAGAAAATTTTATCATCCTTTTTATGCCACAGGCCATAATCCAGAGTTTGTTTCAAGTATCTGAATATCCTTTTAACTTATTTCTCATGAGATTCCTTAGGATTAGCTTGAAATATGGAAACCAAATATATTAAATGTATGATATCAACCCTGAGGCATGCAGATTGTCTGCATAGACTTATATAACTTGATCATACACCAATCTACATAAGTACCCAAACATTTGTTCTATACAACAAATAGGCATCCTAAATAATTTTTGGTACACTATCATTTGAAATTTGTGCTCTAAAACCTACAAATTTCTTGATATAAAAAAAGTAGCATGCATTAAATAATCTTGAACGTGTACACAAGATTGTATGGACAAGAAATTCTTTCATGAGGAATGTAGAGCATTCCAACAAGTCTTCAAACTTAATTTATTCTTCTAGAGCACAAACAAACATTTGTTACTTCTTTTACTAAAGAAGGTGTAAAGACATGACAACTTGGATATAACACCTTCACATCTTGATTAACTCATCTTCTGAACTACAAGATCTAATCTTGCATTGCAGAGGAAAGTGGAACAAAATATACCATGATTCAACCTTAGAATATATATAGTGAATTCCTTAGAAAAATTTTGAAACTTTCCTTTTTGAACCTTGTCTTTATGTGTGGTACACCAACTTGGAACAATACTAATCAAAACATGTGTACCAACCTACACACACATTCTTCTTACACCAAAACCTCGGTTCATCCTTGCACCACAAATCTACACACCATCTATTCTGATCCATTTCTTCTTTCACGTTGAGTTCTTTAGCATCATTTCCTTTTTATGGGGCTAAAAGTTCTGTAAATAAAATCTCCCCCTGCAATAATTCTCTATCTTATTTTGTCTTATAATCTTGTGTAGAATGCACAAGTGTGGAATCATTCTTCTTCACCTTTTCTTGAATTTGTTCTTCCTTCTAGACCTTTTCATTTCCCTTCCTTTGTTCATTAAATGGTTCATACTTTCTCTAAACTAGTGGCTTTACAAAATCACTTCTACAACCATTTGTTTTATGTCCCATCTTATTGCATTTCTATCATGCAATGTTGTGCTCTAGAAAAAAGTTGTTCCTCTTCATCTTAGATCTACACTCAGTATCTTTATGGCCAAAGTTGTTGCAAACATAGAAATATCCATGATATGAAATAACATTATTTCTTTGAAGTACAAAGGATCTTTTACTCATATTATCATTCCTTCCTTGTCTAGCTCTACAATCAATAGCTTTTATGTACAAATTTATTACAAGAAAAATAGTAACCTTTAAAATATTGATTATACCTAGTAGGAGCATGTTGCCTTGTAGGTGGAGGACTTCTAAATCCTTTTTTCTTCCAGTTAGAATTGGATACACCTTCTTTCTTGCCATTTTGAATAGTATTTACATCTCTAGAGCCATTCTTCTTAGAGTCTTCAATGCAAGCTTTCTCCTCCTTTATTTTGGGCCTTCCAATTGATTCGGAGTTATCCTCAAGGCTAGACTTCTCCCCTTTGTCAATTTTTTATTTTTCTCTTTTCAAGGCATTCCTCATAGTGACAATTTCTTGCTCAAGTTTTAACCATTAAGCTATTTTTAATTGAGCTTTCCATTTAAGCAATCTTCAATTCTCTTTCCTTCTTCAACATTTTCTTTTAAATTAGAGAACATACCTTCTATCTTTTAAGTTTTATTTCACATTCTTTACCACATTCTACTTTGGTTTTCAATTTGTTAGTTTCTTCCTTATATTTTTCAAGAAAGCTTTCATATTTTTTATTTAATGCCCTTGCTTCATTTAGGTCTTCTAGAGTGTACCAAATTTTTCCTTCAAAACTGTAGATACCCTAAATTGTCCTAATTAGAAAACAACACTAACTTTCACCCTTTTTCCCTAAATGATTAAATAATACATTATTATTTAATTATTATCAAATTTCATATTTGTCTATTAATCAAGTGATTTAACATTATTTAATTAATTCATCCTCAATCAACATTTCACATAATTTTCATCAAAAACACTAATTCCCCTATTAATTGAATAATATTACATTTTTTAATTAATTCACTTTTTCATCATTTTCTACTAATTAAATAAATTTCATTTATTTAATAAAGTCCTAATCTAACTTTATTCCTCCTCATTAATTAAATAACATCAATTATTTAATTATGTCGCTAATTTACCCTATTCCCCTAAGTCAATTAAATTATTACCACTTAATAGTTTAATTAAATCACTTTCCCCTAAACATGAATAATTGAATAAAGTATTCAAATATCATTCAAAAATGTCAAAACAAACAAATACAACTTTGTTGTAAAATTCAAACATGATTTGCATGTTCAAATCAAAAATATTAATTAATTTCCCTCACCCAATTTCATGATTGAGCAAATTATGACCACCAATTGCTCACTCTAATTGGCTAACTGATTCATCTATTCTTCAATCCCACTAAAGGATCAACCTAATTTCCTCAATTCCATAGAGTAGGAAATCTATTTCCTCTTATTGATCAATTAACATCCTTAATTGATTCAATCACAGAGAAGCTAACTGAGCAATCTAATTCCTCTCAACATCTTTCAATCATTGATCAGGATATTCTACTATGTGATCCTGATTGTTCATCTCAAAACGTAAAATCTATTTAACAACCCTCTTCATCCTCAAAAATGATAAGAGAATTGGCATCTTTTGCACAATGAAGTAATGTTGAAACTACAATCGATTTCTTGAAGAACTTTGACACACATCTTTGATCAACACACACACACATCTTTGAAGCTTTTTTAACACACAAATGGAGGCTTTCCATTGATACAACAATGATCCAACATCATTATGAATACACTTTGACACAGGATGGTAACTCTACATTTTATGTTCTCTCTTTTCATTGCATTATTTGATTTCATTTCTTCGTAGTCTCATTTCATGAGTAATGGGAATGAATCTTCATCTTTTTGTTTCAATTAGATTAGTTCTTAATTCATTCATTTTGATTATCTTATGCATCCCAATTTCCCCCTTACACATTTTGGCACACCCGGTGGGACCCTGGTCCTTAACACTAATGTTTCTATGAGTTTTAATTGAGAAATTGTAGGTTATAAAACACAAATGCACTTTCTAGAGATGCACTTGAAAAAATTTCACATAAAAGCTACAGGAATCTAACATGGTCATCTTGTCGTTTCTACCACAGTCGCCCTTTCTTAGCCACTTCTGCTTTTTCTATCTGCTTTTGCTTCACCAACAAGGCCACTTCTGAAAAATTGGACCACAATTTCTAATGACAAGGGTACTCTTGAATTTTATAACTGCATTTTCCAAAAGTAACAAGGCCACTTTTGCTTAAAAAGTTCACTTTTACTCTGTTAATTTTTATCCGAAATCTGCAAAGTAATTTTTTGATTTTAACGCTAAAGGTTGCTTAGTTTGAATGTTTGAAAGGTGCTAACATTGTTTATTGTAGGATTTACAAGAGTATGGCATGTTTTTATCTAAGAACTAACAAACACTTTTATTGCAGAGAAGTCAAACGGTTGAAGTCTAAATTTTTCATAAGCTTTCATAGTTTAGGAAAAAATTATCAATTTGGTGCTTAAAATGAACTCCACAACTCACATGCTTTTAAATTTTGTGCTTTAAAAATAACCTTCCCAAAATATTTATAGTTTAGAAAAAAAATTCAATTTGGTGCTTAAAATGAACCCCACAATTTGCATTCTCTATTTGGTGCTCTAAAAAGAACATTTCAAAAACCTTTCTAGTTTAGGAAAAACACTTTGAAATTGGTGCTATAAAATTGGACCCCACAAATTCACATGCTTTTGGTTTGGTGTTTTAAAAATAATTTTTCAAAGGTTTTCTAGATTAGAACAACACTTTGTTTTGGTGCTCTAAAAATAGAATGCTTTTTTCTGACCAACGCTTTCATTATGTTGACAAATGAGTAGTTTATTTTGTTGACCATATTAAGACAAGGATTGTTAGAAACACTCACATTGGTGCTTAAAATTGGACAAATACATTCTGACTTGCATACTGTTATCTATTTATTTGAAATCCAAAATACTTTACTTTGGTGCACATAAAAACAAATTGCTATCTTGTACACATTTCATTTCATTTTTTTAGATAGCATCACTCGAGGGGCTTAAGAATAATATTGTAAGGAATTGTATATTGTGTCTTTTGAGTTTGGAAAACTAAAGTATCTATCCTCTCTCCTCACGTCTTCTGGTGATCTTGGTTGACAAAAAGCACTTTTGAGTTTCGCACTTGTTTTAATTCAAAATCATTACCTTAAAGAGGGAGCTTGCTATGAGATACATCATGCGATGAAGAACTCATAAGCAAGGTCTTGAAGCATTTTTACTAGAGGGCTATATCAAAGGTTGTGAAATCATAAGAAATTAGCTTCAATCCTTAGCAATAACATACTACACCTAATCCCACGCCTTAAGTGGGACGAGAATGGTTAAAGAGTCTTAAGTGACCAATGAATGGTAGTGTACATACAGTGTTCATAGTTTGTCATTAAAAGCCTTATTTTAGAATCCATCCATGTTTTCTGATTTACATTCTTTGAAATTGGTGCATCAGAACTTTGCTTCCAAGAAGTTACTTACCAAGTCCAACTTTTGGTTGAGGTGTAGAGCTTAATACTTCATTCTTAACATACCTCTACACTCCTCCATAAGTTGCATGTAAAATCATCCCTCCAGGGCATGATTTAAGCCTACCTAAAAGAGTGTACCTACCTAGGGTGACTTGATTGATGCATGCCAAGGTTACTTTATTAACATAAAAACATTTTCTTGAATTAAAATGAACACATCAAAATAAGGATTAAACATGGTTATCAAACTTCAAACCCTTTAAGACTTAGTGTGAATAATTTGAAAAGAACCCTATATTTGCACTCCTAAAAAGATATCTTAAACAAATATCTTTAAATTTTTTGAATATTTAAGCTTAGATCTTAAGTCACACTAAGAATGAAGTCAACATTGGAAACTATGGATTTAGCATTTCAAATTCCAAAGGGCCATATATTTGCACTCCTAAAAATATATCTTAAAAAAATATCTTTAAGGTTTATAAATATTTAGGCTTAGATTTCAAGTCACACTAAGAATGAAGTCAACAATGGAAACTATGGCTTTAGCATTTCAAATTCCACAAACTTTGAGCTTTTGTGGAAAAAAACATGCTTAAAGTTATAGACATTTAGGGTTAAATAGTTTTGATTGTTGTGTTGTATTATCACTTGCAAAAGTTCTTAAAAACAAATCAAAACAAAAAAAAAACACCAAATTTGCAAATTTATCCAAACCGCTATCAAAATGAAAAACTGGAAAAAATTGGAAACAATCATTGTTGACAAAATAGTAGCTATTACTCAAAATAATAGTTATTGCTTAAAAAGTCACTTTTGATAAAACAGTAGCTATTGCTCAAAATAGTAGCTATTGCTTAAAACAGTCGCTTTTGACAAAACAATAGCTATTGGTTAAAATAGTAGTTATTGCTCAAAATAGTAATTATTGCTTAAAACAATTGCTTTTGAAAAAATAGTAGCAATTGCTCAAAACATCCATTATTGCTAAAAATAGTTGCTTTTGCACTCATTTTTCACCAGTCATAAAAATTGCAATAGAGGTCACTTTTGTTGAATTTACCACAATTTTCACAGTAAACTTTATCGCTACTAACACAAACAAAATTGATTTTTTTCCAAAAATTACTACTTTTGAGCTCTTTGTTACCAGTCACAAACCAAAATAGGGACCACTACTACTATAAGGTTTGCATCAAAACAACCCAAGCATGCAACCATAACATCCCAACAACATGTCAACATCAATATATTACCCAAATCACTCTTATTAAGGTTCAAAACATCAAGTAGGGCAACAACATAAAGGGTTTCAAAACAACCATCAAGATCAAAATCTACAACATCAAATTGCCTTAAATGCAATTAAAAAATAAGTTAAAAAACTTTATCAACAACGTTTTGGACACCATCAAAAGAGTGAGTCACAATATCGACAACATCATGAAACTTATCAAAATAAAAATTCATATCATCAACAACATGTTCAACATCAAGAAACCTCATACCAGTAGCCCCCATACTATGACCCTTATACAATTCACAATATCAACAAGGGTTACAACAACAAAATCAAGATCCTAATGTTATGCAAAATCAATATGGATCTTCTTTCATTGATCAAAACCTCCAACAACAAACAAACACACACCCTCAAACATCTCAACATCCACATCAACAATATTTCCAACATCATCAAAACATTGATTCATATCAACAACAAAGTCTATTTCCACAAAGTGTGTTTTGACAAAATTTTCCCCAACAACAAGGTTTACTGCAAAAAAAATACCAAGGTAACCTTCAACAAAATCCTTCCCAACAACAAGGAATACCATTAGCACACTTCCAAGTTAACCTTCAACCCACCACAACAAGGATTACCTTTAACACAATACAATAGTATCCCTCAAACTTAAGGAATTCAACACAATCAATGCCAAGGAGTACCTCAAAACCAATATTAGGGTATTTCACAAACTCACAACATACAACAAGCCTCACAATCCAACCACATTACTAAACGTAAATACCTCCTTTAGGGGAGCCAATCAAGGGGGTGTTAAACAAACTAGGCAATGCTAAGTTGATCACACTTCCAAAATCATCATGAAGTGGTGAACCTATCATCAAATTCCCATGGTACGATGATAAGGTCTATTGTAAATACCATGGATTAAAAGGTCATGATGCATAAAAATGTGTTACACTCAAAAATATCATCCAAGACCTTATTAATCAAAAATAAATATCTTTTGAGGACAACATTCAAGATATGAATACCAACACAACATTGACAATATCTCAACCTCAAAAGTTGAAAAAAATGATCAAAATCTATCTACCACTGATCACATTGAAAATATCTTTACCTCTCCTAATGAGGAAGAGGACATACATCAAGTCTCTTTCCCAAAACATGATCAAAATCAATCACCAAAGTCTAACAATGTTCCAATTCAATAAATCTTATCATTTGATCTCATGGTTGAAAACATTAACTAAATCTCAAATTTTGAACACAATGATCAAGAGCTATCTACCAATGGTCATGTTGGCAATGTCTCTACCTCATCAAATGAGAAAGAGGACACACATCAATAATTTAATCCTAATCATGATCAAAATCAATCACCAAAGTCTAGCAATGATCCAGCCCAAGATATATTGACATCATCCAAAATCATGGCAATACATATTGATGATCAAGAGACTCTTAATCCAACACTTATACCCAATGCAAAAAATCTAAGCCAAGAGTTATCACCCATATGTCCACATTTCAAGGAAATCCAAGGATCCTTTATAAGAAATCCCTTCTTTGAAATTGATTCATTTCAAGGGAGTGAACCTAAGCATATCGAAGATAATACCACACAAAGTCAAGATCAATGATCCCTATCATCAAAATACTACAATGACTTGGAAAATATCTTCCAAAACATCCAATGTTTTCCAAAAGAAGAACAAATCCATACACCAAGCACACATACATCTACCCATGAGATGATTACTCCTAATGGATATGTAGATGATCTTCATCTAAAACAAGAGTCCCATACTCTTGATATCATTAACAAGGAACAAGAGTCTCCTACTCTTAACATCTTTACACATGATCAAGACATAGCAGAAGCCAGAGACATCAAAAATGGATCTTGAAGAAGACTTATACATAAATTGTCAATCAAAAACATCTTGTGCAGGCATATCAAAAAAGAAAAATAAGGAATACTTTTATGTGGGTTGTGAATCATTAAAACCTCTTGAAGAAGCATTAAAATCTGATATTTCATAGGATCAAGCCAAAGATATCAATCGAGAAGTTATCCCACATATGGAGGATCCTATCACTTATAAAATTTGATCACTTACCTTTGTCAAAGCAAGCTATTCTACCAGTGAAGAAGATATGACCTTTGAAGATTCACAATAGAGAAGAGAAGGATTAGCACCTTGTTTCCAAGGTAAATTTCAACGGATGCATTATCAAGGCAGAGGATTAGGCATACATGAATAGGGTATCCTAGAACCAATGCATATTATTGGAAATCCTAAGCATCAAGGTCTTGGTTATTCAACAATAAAGGAATCTAAACATATCAGTGTTACCTCTATAATACCATGGGAAACTTTATCTAATGTAAACACCAACATAGAGAGCACGAAGAGTCCTTATGATGAAATTTATACCAACACTACAACTAGCCATATCATGAATCATCATCCATGCATGTTTCAACCCTCTAATTGGGACCAACATAAGAGAAAAAGTTATATCAAAGAAAGGAACAAGTCCTTGAAGAAAAATAATTAGTAAAACAAAATGGAAAAAGAAAATACAAGTGGATACCAAAGAAAAAGCAAGAGAATCATCCCTATCAAACTCCATTAGTCAAAGAAACTATAGGGAAAAATCAAAAAGGGAAGTTCATCCATAAAGAATTTCCAAAAATTCAAAAGAAAGTTTCAAAAGCGACCTACAAGGTATATCAAGAAGTTGGTCCCAATCGAATCTCCATACTCACCCATCATTGCTTATCACCCCAAGTTTGGAGAGTCAAAAATTCCAAACTATCGACCAACCCATCTAAATCGCATATCCCTCAACACATTTCACCATCCATGATACCCAAATATCACATTGATCATATATTGGTGACAACCCTTTATCATAAGGACTATAAGGGAACCTTATCACTATGTGCACATCAAGGTAAGGTAACTCCAATATCAACAAAGAAGACGGGAATTATTAGAGGTTACATTCAAGCACTCGTATCTTAGAAAAAAAAATCCTCCAAGTGGGATATCATTATAACATCATGAAACCAACAACATCTATATTAGCACTAGCAGCATCTACATGAGTACCACCAAGTGATTCAACATGAGCATAAACAAAAGAAAAAAGAGAAGCAAAAAAAATCAAAAAAATCAAGAAAATAGTCAAGAGAAAAATTGTCCTCTATTAAAACCACTATGGTGGTGCTTTGGACAAGTACCATGATGAAAACCTGATAAATAGGCATCATGAGTAGAATTGAGCATCTGTGTATGCCATTTCAAGTAGAAGCATCTCATCCTATCCATAATAAATCTATGAACCATTCATCCAAATCCAACTTATCTTGATCTTGAAAAATGTTTGGTGTACACTTTACTCTTGCTTAAGAAAAACATCTTGACATGGGTGAGTACCATTGATCTTATCCTATCCAACATTATCTAAGCCATGAGGCATTTTCCAAAGGGGCATACTCTATGAAAACATGTTATCCTATCACAAGATAATCCATCACCTACATTGCTAGACACTGGGGGCAAGTACTTACATCTTGATTCAAAATAAATCTTAATCTATGTCTTCTAGTTCACATTCTGATCTAGGAATTTTACAAACAATTCAACCAAACAATATCAGTTGCATCTTGTTGAAACTTCAACGTGGTACCAAAACATTCAAAAATCTTGTTCCTAGCCTGGCTACAAAATCTTGATCAATCATTATCTGATAAATCCATCATCTTGGGATGAATCCTTCCCAATCCTTGTGTTCTTATTTTGACAACACTATCCTTGCATTGTTGTGTATCCTCAACAATGTTATCATTATCAGAAATTACTTAATAAAATCAATCAATTTTATCTTGCCAATCAACAAGAACTCAAAAGACTATTGATATCCCTACGTACTGATATCTCAAAAATCAAAACATCTAGAAAACCAAACCAAAAAAATCCAAAAACAGAAAAAAAACAAACAAACAAACAAACAAACAAACAAACAAACAAACAAACAAACAAAATCCAAAACAAAGTTGCAAACATAAAAAAATCCCAAAAAAAATGTATGCTTTGAGTCACCATGTCGAACTACGTTGTCTTTGAATTTGCATGTAAGCAAGGCTAATCTTTGGTGAGCCCTCGAGGCCCTAGGTTATTCCCCTTAGGTGTCCCTTTTGGTCTTTACATTTGGTCAAAAAATCCAAATAAAAACATTCAAATATCTTGAAAATACCAAAAACAATATCAAATAACATCAAAAAGCACAAAAACATTCAAAAAATATCAAAATTCCTATCTCTGTTATCACCTATCTACAATAAAACACCATCCATAATAAACAAATCATCATCCTTGCCCTTTGACAAAATAGAAAAAGAAACAAAGAAACATCAAAAGCTAGAACTTTCAAGCAAGCAATCACAAATATTTGATCTCAAATATACTACAACAAATTCCAAAGTGTTAACTACCTATCTATTGATAATTCACCAACAACATCTTGATATATGTCTTAATGGATAGAACGTTACTACAATAGACATCATCAACACTGGATAATAGCCTAAAACCTCAAAATAAATATGGCAAGTGATACAACAACATTGTTTTATCTTTTTGTGATCTTATCTTTTCGATTTACATTATTGACTCATTCCTAATATTTCTCAAAGATGTCCATAAGGATTTAGAGAGGAAGGAATGGGGACAATTAAGCATCATTTTTGTTTGCTCTATTTGCTGGATATTTTTGTGATACTACCACAACAAATACTTTCTTTGTTCTATGCGTGGAAGTTGTTTTGAAGCATTTTGTGTAGCAGTGGCATGTTAGGTTCTTAATAACTCTTGTGTTACTGGTCTGACATGTTCTAAATCTTCTCACCCATACACTCTAACAGGGTTTCCATATGTCTGGTATGAGCAAGAATACTCCTTGTTTTCCATGTCAAATTTCACGCAATGGATACAAAGCCACCTTGGTTATTAATACCCTGGTGCATTGTGTCTATTTGCTACATTAATGAGGATTGCTAAAGATACGAAGCCTCCATGAAAGAAAAATCAAACTCATCAATGACTAACAACATCAACTATTCTTCACTTCTTATTAACATTTTCTTCTTAGTGCTATGTGATTTCTACACTCCATAATGCTTTTAATTTTGCTATTTCTGGATTTTGATTGTGTGCTAGTTTTTGCATCAACATTTTGGATCACACTCTATGATCCATCATTAGGATTTTCTTCTTATCGCCATTTCTTCTATTAGTCCTTGCACTTAAACACATCACATCAACTTATTAAAAAATTTGGTTCATTATCCAAAATTTTCACCAAATTTCCAAAGGGGGCACCATGTTATCCCATTTGGGGCATACTAGGGCAACTCTTGAGCATGAATTTTTGAATTTTCTTTGACACAACACTCAAAATCACATTGTATCAAAGAGGAGGAAAATATAGATACCCTAAATTGTCTTGATTGGAAAACAACACTAACTTTCACCCTTCTTCTCTAAATGATTAAATAATACATTATTATTAATTATTAGCAAAATTTAATATTCGTCTATTGATTAAGTGATTTAACATTATTTAATTAATTCATACTCAATCAACATTTCACATCATTTTCATCAAAAACCCTAATTCCCCTATTAATTGAATAATATTACATTATTTAATTAATTCACTTTTTCATCATTTTCAACTAATTAAATAAATTTCATTTATTTAATAAAGTCCTAATCTAACTTCATTCCTCACTAATTAAATAACATCAATTATTTAATTATGTCGCTAATTCACCCTATTCCCCTAAGTCAATTACATTATTACCACTTGATAGTTTAAAATTAAATCACTTTCTCCTAAACATGAATAATTGAATAAATTATTCAAACATCATTCAAAAAGGTCAAAACAAACAAATACAACTTTGTTTGTAAAAGTCAAACATGACTTGCATGTTCAAATAAAAAAGATTAATTAATTAAATCAATTAATTAATTTCCCTCACCTACTTTCATGATCAAGAAAATTATGACCACCAATTGCTCACTCTAATTGGTTGACTGATTCATCTATTTTTTTACCGATTCATCTTTTCTTCAATCCCACTAAAGGCTCAACCTGATTTCCTCAATTCCACCTATTAGGAAATCTATTTCCTATGATTGATCAATTAACATCCTTAATTGATTCAATCACAAAGAAGCTAACTAAGTAATCTAATTCCTCTCAACATCTTTCAACCATTGATCAGGATATTCTACTACGCGATCTTGATCATTCATCTCAAAATGTAAAATCTATTTAACAACCCTCTTCATCCTCAAAAATTATTGGAGAATTGACATCTTTTGCACAATGAAGTAATGTTGAAATTACAATCAATTTCTTGAAGAACTTTGACACACATCTTCGATCAACACACACACATCTTTGAAGCTTTTGCAATGCACAAATGGAGGCTTCACATTGATACAATAGGGTGATCCCACAATAGTGGTTACACTTTTTGGACAAGCTTGACATTGAAATGAACATTTTGAACTTTTCCTTCACTTTCGGATGCCTATAGTTGCTAAATCGTGAAGAATTTGAAGATAATGCAAAATAGTGAATTGTGACATTTTGTCTGTAGATTCTACATATATATATTTCTTTAAATGGAATCAAATTGCATTTATTTTTCAATCTCCTTCAATAACTATTTTTTAATAGTAAACACCATTTTCAAAGAGTGACGTATACTTGCTAGCACATAACTTTGTTTCTATGAAGGATAAAATTCTAATTTTTTTAAATTTAGATTCGCAACTACAATATCTAGTGCATGAAATTGGTTTCATAGCATTTTATTGAAAAAAAAATCTTAATTAATTTTTGAAGTCAAACTAGTTACAATTTAGACATAGGTTTACTTGGTAACACATGATTTTTTTGTATGTATCGAAATTTAATTTTTTATTTGTTGGATCAAGGACATCAATATCAAGTGCATAGATATTTTTTAGAATTTTTTTTGGTAATCTATTATTTTTCCACATATGTAGAACAAAGAGCTTGATTTTTGGTGAAAAACGTACATTCACAAGAAATAAAAAATAAATATACTAATAAAATTAAATATATTTAAAATTATACTTTTTGAGAAGCTTATAATAAGAAATACATAATTATAAAAAATAAATTTTAAATGAATTCATTTGATCCCCCAAAAGGTAAATCAAATGTGGTTTTTATTAGCATTTTGATAGGTGTAAAGGAGACTCCATTATATGTATGATTTAAAACTAGTAGGGTTCTATCCAAGAGGGTTTGATCTAAGGTAGTTTGATCAAACCCTCTTCAATTGGAATCCTCTAAATGGAACTTTTCAAGGCTTAAATTATTATATTTTCTAAAAATATGTGATTTCAGCAAAAATCGGGATGTCCTAGAAAGTGTAAACTACTATTGTGGGATCACCCAACAATGATCCAACATCATTGCAAATACACTTCGACATGGAATGGTAACGCTACATTTTATGAATTCATTTTATGTCCTCTCCTTCGATTGCATTATTTGATTTCATTTCTTTGTAGTCTCATTTTGTGAGTAATGGGTATGAATCTTCGTCTTTTTGTTTGAATTAGATTAGTTCTTAATTCATTCATTTTGATTATATTATGCATCTCGATTTCCCCCTTACACAAAAACCTATTTCCTAATCATTTGACTTGAAGTCCCAAGCTTCAGGTTCCATTGATTCTAGATCTGGATCAAAAGAAAACATGTCTTCATAACTCAAGGAGTTGGACTCCTTAAGTTTTTCAGCATTGTACTTTCTATCATTAGCATTAAATCCCATAAAGAGAGTCTCATCATTTTAGTCATTCTCCTCATCTTCTAAGGAACCAGTGCTTTCCTTAGATTAGATACACTTTTTAACCTTATCTCTTTTGTTACTATCATATGATTATCCATAAGAACATTTAGATTCAAGATGACCAATCCTTCCACAATTGAAACATTTGAAAGGTAATTCACCTTTGTACTTGCCAGTGCATTTCTTTAATCTTCTCACAAAGTTTGCTTCAACCTCATCAAAGTCATCATTTTGATTATTAGTTTCATCTTCAATCTTTTTGTTAGCTTTGAATGTAGCTTCCTTCTTTGGAACATCTTTATCATCTCATTTCAAAGGTAGTAAGAGCACTAAACATTTCATCAACTAAGTACTAATCCAAGTCCTTGGACTCTTCAATAGTAGAAAATTTATGACTATAATATTTTGGGAGAGATCCCAAAACCTTCTTCACAATTTCATTCTTTTTTACCTCTCCACCAAGACAAGTGATGCTAGAAACTACTTCATGTTCCCAAAGCATATAACTTGTGATATCTTCATCCTCTATCATCCTTAGAGTCTCAAATATACTTTTAAATATCTACAACTTGGCTTGCTTCACTTTTATATCATCTTCATATATGTTTCTAAGATTTCCCCAGACATCTTTAGAAGAACTACAATTCATCACCTTCAAAAATTTTGAATCATCCAATCCACACAAGAGAGCATTCTTAGCTTTAGAATTGCACTCATATAACTTGATTTCAGTTGGATTTGTTGGAGGAGTAGCAGGAGCAACATAACCATCTTTGACTGATTTCCATACACCAAACCCTAGAGAGTTTAGGTGGCCTTCCATTCTTAGTTTCTAGAAAGCATAATTAGTCCCATCAAACCTAGTACCCTTGTATGAACCATCATATGCTATCCCGATTCTTTTTCTCAAGTGGTTAAGCTTTCTTCATGGGAACTTGGATCTGAAGTCAATTTTTGAACACATTTAGAGACTAAGAGGGGGGTGAGTCAATCTTATCAAAAACTTAAACCTTTTCGAAACTTAGAAACCCTTCAGCATAATAGATACTTCTTAACTTAAACAAAACCCTTAAATAGATATAGCATTTTAAATCTTCAGCAAGATCAACAAACTTCAACAATGAAAGATATAGCAATTTTATCCCTAATATGATCAACAACAATAATAAAGAAATAGAGAAAAAATACATGGACAAGGAGACACTAGATTTATGTGTAAAACCCACTGAGGGAAAAACCATGGTGAGAGCTAACTCACAATATAAAGGCTCACAGCTAAAAAGGACTTGTAAACTAAAGCACACTAACTTAGAGCAAGATACAAAAGACTTTTTGAACTAAATCTAACACAAATTTAGGGGAAAGATACAAGGACCTAATGAGATTCACTATCTTGAAGCATGATACAAATATTTAGAGAAAGATACAATATTTGTCAACATAACACTTTATCGATTGAGGCATTCAAGCACATATGATCATTCTTCACACTATAACACTAACTTTGTTGGATAATCAATGCATTCCACATTCACACATCTTTTTACTCATTTATACTTTCATACTTTTTTCATTCAAAATGTTCTTGCATAGATATCCACCGTAAGACCTTTAAACATCAATTAGGTTGACTAGGAAAGAATACAAACAATCAATTCAACAAGTCAGTCGCCAAAGCATAATGTGGTCCTATGTCAAGGATAGAGAGGACCCAAAAAAACCTATTATATCTTCCAATGTGATCCAAAAAAATTCACATTTTAGTGGACATCAATCTAAGTCAACGTCAAGGAAACGCTCAATTTTGAATCACATAACCAATCAGCCCAAAAATATACTAATTAAATTGACTAAATCTAATTCTAACCAAAATAGGTTAGGACCCAAAAACATCTTAACACATCTTCAATTATTAGCGTAGACCCCCAAGCACACAACACAAGCGAAGGAACAAGCCTTGTTGGCCAAATATCCACAAATAACCCAAAAATCCAACCCAAGACACAATGTGGCACCAAAGAGGCCAATTAGCAATGTTTGGATCACATGGGGATGTTCCATGAACATCCAACAACACTTACAAAAACTTATTAATACTATCATGCCAATAGCACCCACATCAAACCAAACAGGAACAAAATACTTCATCCCAAAAACACAAAATCCTCAATTATGAGATTTAACATTAACAAATCAACTTGTGGAGCACTTCAACACATGAAATTGGAACTGATACATTGCACAAATGTTTAGAACACATTCACCAAGATTCAAGAGTAGAGAAATCAATGAGGAGAAATGTGGAGCATTTCCCAGACTAGTCCACACAACCGACAACACTGCCAACCTTCTACAATTCATAGAAACCTCCTTGGTAACACTGGTGACTTGAAAAGATAGGAGTGAAACATCCATAAAACACTAACTTTGAATCCCAAACTATAAGACCATACCTTCAACAATGAAGGAACGTGGAGCATTCTCCCAAGTATACTTCAAGCAACTTCTTAAACTAGGAACACTTAACCAACTTGCGAAGGTCAAATTTTCTTTCAACAACACATGCTACATCAGGAATATTAGGAGAGAGCATAAGACATATTGTAAACCTTCAACAACATCTCTCCACTGTCAGCAATACTTCTAATTTGCTTCTAATCCTCGTCTTAATATATCACTATGAAACCAACTCTATTGACTAAAACTATACTTAATACTTCTTTGAATACTCTCAAACGGGCATGACATCCAACTATGAACCTCAACAACATTAGATAAGGCATGACATCCAACCATGAACTTCAACACCAACACCATACATCAATGTTGGCCCAAACTAAATGTTGTCAACAATAACAATCAATGCCAACAATTTTCCTCACTTCTCAAGTGTAGACAATAATGACAACCACAAATAATTCATCAAGTGTTTCCATAATCCACTAACAACAAGCTCATCAACCACTTCCAAACATATAACAATACTCATCAATTGTTGACACCAAGGACAACTAACAACCAGTGCGGACAACAATGACAACCACAAACAATTCCTCAAGTGTTGTTATCAGCTACTAACAACAAGCTCATCAACCACTTCCAAACATATAATAGTCTTCATCAAGTGTTGACACCAAGGAAAACCAACAACCAATGTTGACATCAATGACAACAACTGCCAACAAAACAATCTTTGGGAAGGGAGGACTATAATGTCCCTAATTTCTGAGCAACTACCTTGGGGCGTAATTTAATTAATTAAATATTAAATTACCTTGAAATAATACTTTGAACATTTATATTTAATTAATTAATGATTTATTAAAGTAACTTTATTAAAAAGGAATGCATAAAATAATAAATTAAGTTACATTAGTGGAGAAAAATATTTAATAATAAAATATTAAAAGGTGGTGGAGTATTAAGGTGGTGGAAATGAATTCATTGGTATTTTTTGGAAATTTAATTATCGATAATTTGGAGATATTGGCTTTTAGAAGCTTGAGGATGAAAACACTCGAGTTCAAAAGATTGGATGAAAACCCAAACCCTTCTATAGGCTAATTCACCTCGAGATTTGCATAGAGTTTCAAAGGAGTTCGGTAGATTGTTTGAAATTTATGAAGACAAAATTCAAAGAATAGTTTAATTTTAAAAATTGAAGTTTTTTAAAATATTCAAGATTTCAAGAATTTATCAGAATTTTTATAGGTGCATTTCCAGAGGTAATCTAAGATGGTATTCAAAGACTTCTACCATCCCTTAGAAAAGTTGTATGATATGATTAAAGAATTATAGGTGAAGTGAATTAAGATTTATTACTATAGACTATAGTTAAATTTTATATACCAAGAGGAACAAGACATGAACTCAATTATTAATATTGTGAATCATAGTCATTACAACTAGCACCACCAATCTTTAAAATTTTATCCTCATCATAGAGGAGTTGCAAGGGAAAGCAATATGGGCCTATTTTCTAAGGAAGTTCAAGGGTTAAAAGGAAGTGAATTTATTTTAAGAAGACCATTCAAAATCATCATTTTTTCCAAGAATCATATGTAGTGTTCGTGTCACTTGAATCACAAGGTAAAACTTTACGTCTAGTTATTTTGTAAGTCGTCGCATGTTATTTTGTAAGTTAGTGTGACATGGATGAATAGAAAAATAAAATTTTGACAAGTCTAAGTTAATCACATGGAAAACCATGCCTTGGACACCACACATCAGCACCATAAGGGGATTGAGAAGGTTCACGTCTAAAATTCTCGTGGGTATTTAGGAACTAGCCATGGATTTCTATAGGAAGATATGGTAAGTTTGGGTGGGTTTGAAGATTCTGATAACATAGTTTAAAGTTAATTTAGTGGGTTGATTTCAATAGCTACAGTATATATTATTATTATTATTATTATTATTAATATTATTATTAATAACATATTTATTATTATTTACCTACATTATTGTGATAGTGGAGAAAGTAGTTGATAGGAGCTAGACTATAGGCATTGGAATAAGTGATCGGAGTTGTGTCTTATTAAATATGGAATATTTAAATAGAAGGTCAAAAAAGTATTACAAATACTTCCAAGTAATTTAAAAAAATCCTAATTCTACAATTATTTCAGCAATTGTAATTATTTCCTGAATGGTTGAGTGAATACCATGTTATTGTCATATGACTCAAATACTTATGAATCTAAGATTGGATTTGTTTATGAATATATTTGAAATATTTGAGCACACTTCTCTAGTAAATTCAAACCAAATTTCAGTTTAAACAAGTTCACACAAACTGTATGTCGAAATGCTCGCACAGTCAACATTGGGAAAGGTTGAGAAGTTTAGCCTAGAAATTTGTATTATTCTAAATAATCATATTTAAATTTATTTAAAAAATTATTCACTATTATCCTCTTGAGGACCTTCTAATTATATTTAATAATGAGAAAAATAATATAAAAAATATAAGGAAAAATCGTATAAAAACATTACTTCGGTCTACATAAAAATCAATGTGTATGATCTTTCTTAGCTACAATTCTAATCATTAAACAAATTAATTAGAACTTCAATGTAGAGTTTAAATTTAAACCAAATAAATGCATGTAGATATCTCCCTACATAGAAGGAATAGCACCACCACAATCAAGATTAGATTACTATCTATCAAGTTGTATCAATAAAATCATAATCACCAACACAAGTATAGAAAACTACAACTTGTAACTTAATATAAACTATGATAATTTATAGTCCCCTTGTTCTAGGACAATAGATTTCCTCTCTTTTTTTACATTTACCCCTTATAGGTTAAATTTTCTTCTACAAGACATTGAACTGTTGGTTCATCTTGTGACACCATCATATCCTCCTCCTGAACAACCCTCAACTAGTCATTCACCCTTCACATGTCTAAGTGGGCATCCCTTGGCCAATTCATTTGGTGCCTAATAATATTCTACTAGATGGGTATTGTGAGAAACAAACTAAATCTATACATATTTATGTAGATTTTCTAGAGGAGACTTACCAAAATTTATGAAGTATTATACACATATGATACTAATGGTCTTTTCAACTTTTTAAAAGTATCCCTTATTTTAATCAAATCTACATGCGATGAAGTCTACAATGACTTTAAAAACATGAAAAAAACTTTAGATACCCACATTTCTAAATATTTTATCAAAACATTATAGGTGGCAAGATTGTCTAAGATATTTCTTCGTAATTTAGATAATGGAGAAGTGACTTGTGTAGGGGCTTGAACATTTTTCAAGGCCATCAATAAATTATTCCATCAACACCTACCTATAAATTATTCCATCAACACCTACCTAGTTTAACTAACACTTTTTATATTTGATTAGCATCATTTTCTAGCTAGATATATAAATATTTGGTAAAATTATCACAAATGAAAACATGTATCCTCGTCTCATCCATTAGAGTGCATGATAACCCTCGCTTATGCTAAAAAATGATGGTCGTCCTAAATGAGCTCTACTTCCACCTTCAAAATCACACAACTCTTTGTCTACAATCAAAAATTTACTTAAAAACCACCATAACCTCTTTTTTTACACCATCATAACCTAATTAAATCGATGAAAATTCATAAAATTCATATAATTTATATATTTTTCTACAACCAAATCACTCTTATTTTCTTTGAGTTTCTCACTGCTCTTTCTTTGACCATCTCCTTTAATATCTTTTCTCATCTTGATGATTTCTTAACCATAATAATAACAAGAAATTTAACTATGATTTAACCACTTATGATAATTCATAATATATTAATCTATGATAAATAAACTCACTAGAAGAAACCTGACAAAAAAAAAGTGGTGCGAGATCTTAATGAGCCACATTCTTAAATCTTGAATTTGTACCCCTTTCCCATCATTCCAACATGGGGTTGGTTTCTCAAACAATTATGAAAGGAAATCGATCAAATCACCCTATCTATCCCTATGCCAAACTTAAGTGCGACTAATGAGAGTGGAGGGGGAGGTGATGAGTATTTCATTAAGAATTTAAAGTAATTGTCAACCACCAGCTTATTTATAATATCCATCAAAGATAACCATTTCAATGTATATATTTCATGCATAAATAGATATCTATACTATGGGGCTTTGACCCTTGATATGATGTCAATTTCAACCACACTAAGATATTGTTTACACAAGCTCATGTTGCCACTATAAGAACTCCTCTTGCTATAACTAGCACATATATATTTAATAAATATATATAGTATGTTGTGAGATATCCTTCTCGAGGTACATGCTACACTTTTATGTGACAAATTGATTAAAAAATAGGGACCTCAAGAAGGATATCTCTCAACATATTTATATATATTAAAGATATATATGCTAGTAGCATTCGTAGTTGGAACATGTAAAACATTAATTGATTCCCATTATAACTATAAGATAGATCACAAGTAAAACATAGATAAATTTAAAAATAATGTTATATAAATAACCCTAATTGAACCATGGCCCTAATTTAATCCTAATTCACTAATTGAACCCTAACCTTAATAATAATGCTTAACCTAATTGAACTTTAACCCTAACCCTAATTAAATCCTAACTATAATTAAACCCTAACCCTAACACTAACCCTTACCCTACCATAGCCCTATTTGAATTCCAACCCTAACCCTAACCCTAATTGAACACTACCCCTAAGCTTAATTGAACTTTGACCTTAGTTATAGTGATATTAACCCTAACCATAACCATAACCCTAAGATTTATTGTGGAACCCTAATTGAACTCTAAACCTAATTGTAATTAAACCCTAATTCTAACCATAACCATAAACTTGTTTGAAACCCAACCCTAGCCCAAATTTAAACCTAATGGAACCCCAACCCTTATTAAACTCAAACCTTAAACCTAATTGAAGAATACCCCTAATTTAACTCCAACCCTAACATTAATTAAACCCTAACCCTAATCCTCATTGAACCCTGATTGAATAATAACCATAATTGAACTCTAACCCTAACATTTAACCTTAATATCTTAAAGGAGAAGCTAGTTGATTCTAAATTTATTGCAAGTAATAAGGTTACAGATAATCATTACTAGATCACCCCAAGTTTTTTTTGTGGTATTCTAACCCTTTGCGTGCTAGTTAAATTTCTTAATAATAGTGGCATTTCTCCTTTGTTGAATAAAGGTGACACTAATTGCATTCATTATCTAGTGAACAACGATGAAATTGCTTTCCATATGAGCGCTAGAGCATCTAGTTTGGGTATGAAGAAGAGTGTAAGGATCACGAAGGATAATAAAATTTTGAAATCTATAAAAATGGGAGGCCCTATAAAAAGGACAGAGCCAATGAACTAGATAGTTTGGAACAAAATTCAGATTTATGGAGGTTGTTTGAAAATGTTTCCAACTAGCACCCTTTTTTAGGCTATGCATGGATATAATGAGACTTTGACCTCAAAATTCACTAATTCTTGGAAGGGAGGTCAAGTGTTTATCAATGCTATCAAGTTTGAAGTCACCACATAGTTGATTTTTTAGGCCACAAGCCTAGCAAATGAGGGCATGAAGATAGTAAAGAAGAGTAATGGGGAATACCAAAGATTTTTGGATGGGTTCTTTTCAAAAGGAGAGAAGATTAATAGATTTCAAAATAGTTATGCCTACCTCAACCTTCCTCTGCCATATGCAATTGTAAGCCTCTATGTCATGTGTTACTTTACACTTGAGGGAAGATACATGACTGTGCATGTATACCATTTTCCTATTCTTAATCATATAAGGCATAATGAGAAAGTCAATGTTCCTTTCTATCTATTGTCTTTTATGCAACATAACAGAGAAAAGGGCACTTCACCTCCTTTGCACCAAGGTCTCATAATGGCCCTATATAAATTTGTGCTTGCCAATAACCTGCATGGAAACCCTCTTATGTTAGGAAATTCCACCTCTTCCAAGAATACTGTTAGGAACATTGTTAATTTTGAGGAGAATGTTAACTATCCTTCCACCCAAAACCCTAGGAAGTCCTTTATAAGGATTGAGCTTATTGATGATAGTCCCTCCTCCCCTATTAAAAACTAGACTTCTAGAATCAAAAAAGTGACCTTAAAATTTTAAATCCCTAACCCTAATATAGCGAAGTCTTCAATGGAATTGATATATTGAATAATACTCCTGAGAAGAGGAAACACTCCCATCTTATGCTGGAACCTCCTAAATCTAAGAAGCTAGTGCAAAAGAAACCAAAAAAAAAGAAAATACAATTACTATTACATAGGATATTGAAGGTGAAAAGAAGGATGAGAATGAATAAGGGTTGTGTGTCTCTAACAGAGGTGGGAGGAAGTCTGCTCACCTTTCCAAAGTTGCTTTTGATGATAATGGGGGTAAAGATAAAGCAAAAGCTAATGCTTCTGAGCAAGAATGTCTCTTATTAATTGAGGAGTTTGTAGCTACGATTGATGAAAAAAGTGAGGGGATCGACAGTGAGGAATATAGTGAACAAGAAGGTGATGAGAAAGGTTTCGAAGCGGAGGATGAAAATATGGAAGATGAGGATGGGGATGGGGATGATGTTACTGAGGCTGGTGAGATGGCTAGTCAGGGGGAAAATGATACTAACATTTCTATTGGTTGAAAGGAGGATACTAAAAATGTTTCTAATGATGTTTTACAAAACAAAATTAATTACTTGCAAGTCTAGATGGAAGATATGAAAAAGGTTATTGGTGCATTGATGAAGTTCACAGATGGTCTCATGAGAAGGGCTGTGGTTGGTTCTATTTCTAGACAAACTACAATTAGGAAACAAATTAAAAAGAAAGGGATGCAGGTGGAATAGAAATATGCTACTAATATAGGGGATATCAAATAGAGGGAGTACATCTCCAATATTGGGGATAACTGGAAGTTGATTGCCACTACCAAATAATGATATTTTGCTCTATGATTTTTTTGGTTTTTTAGTAATTCGATTACTAGTTCTTATAGTTTTATTCAAATTTATTATATGTTATGGACTTTATATGGTGGTACTTTTATATTAAGACTATTATCTATGTTTTTTATTTGATTAATAGGCATGTGTGCCTATTGAAGATATTACATCTAGCATATGTTTACCTTGTTTCATCCTTTGTAGTTGCTAGACTAGTTTTGGTGTTTTTGGATATTTGACTAGATGTTGTTTGTTAGTCTATTTCTTTGAGTTGTTTTTGCTTTATTTTGCTATTTTATGGGATAAAGTACCTTCCCTACTAATCTAATTGAAAATATTGAACCCTAATTAAATCCTTACCCTAATATTAACCATTAACCTAATTAACTCTAACCCTAACCCTAACCCTAACCCTAATTGAATCATGACCTTAATTAAACCCTAAACCTAATTAAATCCTAACTATACCCTAACCCTAACCCTAACCTTAAGCTTTATCATAGAACCCTAAACCTAATTAAATCCTAACTATAATGTAACCCTAACCCTAACCTTAAGCTTTATCATAGAACCCTAAACCTAACACAAATTTAACCTAGATTCAACTATAACCCTAACCCTAACGAAACACTTACCCTTATTAAACTCTAACCCCAACCCCAACCCTAACCCTAACTAAACACTTACCCTTATTAAACTCTAACCCCAACCCCAACCCTAACCCTTATTGAATATAACCCTAATTGAACCTTGACCTTACTCTTAACCCTTAATCTATTTGAATCCCAACCCTATCCCTAACCCTAACCTTTATCATAGAACCCTAACCCTGACTCTAACCAAATTAAACCTTAATCTCAACCCTAAGTGAATGCTTACCCTTATCGAACTCTAAGCCTAACCCTAACCATAACCCTTATTAAACCCAAACCCTAATCCTAATTGAACACTAACCAAGTAACTCTAATTAAACCCTAATATTAACCCTAACATTAACCTTTAACCTAATTAAACTCTAACCCTATCCCTAACACTAATTTATTCTTGTAGACAATGATTTTGGCACCTAAGAATTTCTTGCACTTCTAGGGTTTTTCACCTAAAAGGAGAAAGATGGACCAAAATGCAATGTACACATTCAAAGATTAATGTAAAGAGGGATGCAATGTGCCTAAATTTAATGTCCTAAATGTATAAAACTAATAAAAGATATTGATTATTAATACAAAACTATTGAAATGCAAGTTTTTTAAAAACACATTGTGATATGCAAACATGTGATAAATGACCTAGAAATGCAAACAAAACTAGAAAGAAAGATATGAAATACAATGTGTGCACCTGGAGGCTGAAAAATGATGGAATGAAGATCTGGAATCCTTGAAAAATTGTTGTAGAAGCTGACTAGGACACTTGTGCCAATCTAGGTGACTTAGTCCCAAATATGGAAAAATAACTCTAAGGCTCATTTCAACCAAATGGGTATCCAAATCTACAAAAACCTCTGAAATACAGGTTTAGTGGGACTAATTCACCACTATTTGCGACTTATTCCACCTCTAAATTTCTAAAAATTTGAAAGTGGAAACAAAATCCCTCAATCTATACTTCGGCTCCTGATAGGTGTCTACTTCTAAAACTCTAATTTTTAGGCCTAAAAGTGAACTTTGTTTATATTTTGGCTTTGAAAGAAAGGATATGTATTTAACAAGTCTTCAACCTAATCTTTAATGATCTTCAAACCCTCAAAGTTCTTAAATCTGCAAACACACAATGAAAGAGAAAGAAATGGTGAATGTTAGGGCATGGGGGTTTGCCTTGGTCAAACCCCTTTTTAGGTAATTAAACTAAAATGAAGAAATAATGTAATGAATAATGAAATAATGAAGTTAGAGACTTTCCATGATGATAGATCTTGGATTTCTACAACAATAGATGAATATTTTTCCCTTGAATGTCCTTGGAAGCTATCTTGATGACTTAGACTAATGAAACGCTAACTTGCTTGACTTGAGAACATGATGAGTAATGCATGAATAATGAATGTATGTAATTTATGGTTTAGAGACTTATATTTATAGGAAATTCACCTTATGTTCCTGTTAATTGGATCCCTAAGGCTAACATGAAAGAAAAATAAACTTAAACTCCAAAATTTCCCACTCAAACCTTGAAAATAGGCCAAATTGGACTAAGTCGCCATGTTGGGTGACTTAGTCCCACCTGGCAGGGACTCATTTTCCTAGATGGGTGAGATAGTCCCAGAGGGGCCCTTTTGATAGCTAGAATGTTGGGGAATGAGGAATCTCAGTTCTTATGTTGATTTCATTGGGTATTTGATCAAATTATGCCTTGGGATACACAATATGGGGTCATAGGGGCCTATTAATGATTATGTAAATGGTAATTAGGGCTTGGGACACAAAATTCAATGTGAAAGTGTGATTAAATACACCTTTCATCGTTAAAATTAGGTCCACCTAGCCTAGAAAGGCACAATATCCAATGTGAATGTGTGAGACACATTACAACACTAGATTAAAGTCAAGTTTATTTCAAAATCCTTCTATATTAATGCGGTAATGCATTTAAATACATTTTATATCATTAAATTAGGGAAATAGGGGTCCATTAAGTCTAGAGAGGCATGAAAGTACTTTACAATGCCTTCACAAGACATTGTTTAAATGTATTTTATTTTGTTTGCAAGGGTCCAAGACCTAGTGTGGATGCATAAAACTCCTCACAAAACCAAATTAATTCCCCATTAAGTTTAATTTGTCATTAATTATTCCCATATCAAGCAAGAAAAAATGGATACTTTTTTTGTGTCCACAATTCCTAACCCTAATTATGGCCCTAATTCAACCCTAACCTTAACTCTATTTGACCCCAAGCTTTATTGTAGAACCCTAACCAAAATTTATCCCTAATTCAAACCTTAATCCTAATCCTAATTGAACACTTACCCTTATTAAACTCTAACCCTAACCCTTATTAAAACCAAACCCTGACCCTAAACATTATTATACCCAAACCTTGACCCTAATTGATCTCTATCCCTAACCCTAATCCTAATTGAACCTTGATTGAACCATAGCCCTAATTGAACCACAATCCTAACTCAAACCCTAATTTAACCCTAACCCTAACCTTATTTGAACCCCAACCCTAACCCTAATCCCAAGCTTTATTATATAACCCTAACCCTAACTAAGCACCTTCCCTTATCAAGCTCTAATCCTAATCCTAATTAAACCATAAACCTGATCCTAACCATTATTTAACCCTAACCCTAACCCTTGTTAAATCCTAAACCTAATCTCATACTTTATTATAGAACCATAACCATAACCCCAAGCTTTCTCATAGAGCCCTAATCTTAACCCTAAACCTAACCCTATTTTAATCCCAACCCTAACCTTAATCCCAAGCTTTATCACAAAACCTTACCCATAACTCAAATTTAAACCTAATGGAACCCTAACCCTTATTGAACCCAAACCCTAACCTTGATTAAATATTAACCTTAATTAAACTCTAATCCTAATGTTGAAACCTAATTAAATCCTAACACTAATTGAACCCTAACCTTAATACCATCCCTTAAACTAATTAAACTCTAACCCTAATTGAACCCCTTCCCTAATTAATTTTAGCCATAATTGAAACCTTAACTCTAACACTAACCCTTACCCTAATTGAACCCTAACCCTAACCTTATTTAAAAACCCTAATCCTAATCTAAGTTTATTGTAGAACCCTAACCCAAATTGAACCCCAACAAAACACTTACCCTTATAAAAGTCTAACCCTAATCCTAATTAAACCCTAACCATAATTGAACTCTAAACCTAACCCTAACACTCATTGAATCCTAACCCTAATTGAACTCGAATCATAATCTTGACCTTAATTATATTTGAATACTAACCCTATCCATAACCCCAATCTTTATTGTAGAACCCTTACCCTAACCCTAACCCAAATTAACACTAACCCTAACTATAAGTGAACACTTACCCTTATTGACTCTAATCCTAACCCTAATTAAACCCTAACCCTGGCCTTTATTAAACCTGAACCCTAATACTAATTAAACTCTAACTCTAACCCTAATTAAACATTAACCCTAATTCTAAACCTTAATTAAATCCTAACCCTAATTGTAACCCTAATTCAACCCTAACCCTGTTTGAACCCCAACCCTAACCCTAACTCCAAGTATTATTGTAGAACCATAACCCTAACCCTAACCCAAATTAAACCCTAATCCTAACCCTAACTAAACACTTTCCCTTATTAAACTCTAACCCTAACCCTAATTAAACCCTAATCCTTACCCTTATAGAACCCTAACCCTAACCATTATGAGCCCAAACCTTAACCCTAATTGAACTATAACCCTAACCGTAATTAAACCCTAACCCTAATTAAACCCTAATCCTTACCCTTATAGAACCCTAACCCTAACCATTATTGAACCCAAACCTTAACCCTAATTGAACTATAACCCTAACCGTAATTAAACCCTAACCCTAATCCTAATTGAACTTTGATTTAACCCTAATCCTAATTTAATTCTAACCCTAACTTTGAACCCTGATTAAATCTTAATCCTAATTGAACCCTAATCCTAGCCCCAACACTAATTAAAACCTAACCCTAACCTTATTTGAACCTCAACCTGAACCCTAACCCAAAATAGGCCCTAATTGGACCCTAACCCTAACCCTAATTGAACCCTAATCCTAATCATAATTAAATCATGATCTAACCTTAACCCAAACCCTAACCATAATCCTAACCCCAAGCATTATCTTATAACCTTAACATTATCCTTAACTCTAATAGAACCTTAACCCTCACCTTAACGAAAAACATTAATTTAATTCCCATTGTAACTATAATATATAACCCTAACCCTAATTGAATAGTAATTGAATCCTAACCCTAACCTAATTGAACCTCGAACCTAACTAAATTAAAAGCCTAATCCCAAGTTTTATCTTAGAATGATAACTGTAATCCTAGTTGAACATTAACCCAAATTGAATCATAACCCTAATCCTAATTGAGTAGTAAACGTAATTGAGCCCTAACCCTAACCCTAACCCTAATGTCAACCCCAACCCTAACCCTAACCCTAACCATAATCCTAACTTCAACCCTAACCCTAACCCCAATCCCAACCACAACCCTAACCCTAACCATAATTGAAAAATAAATCTAACCATTACTAAACCCTAATTGAACCCTAATACTAACTATAATTAAACCCTAATTGAACCATAACCTTAATTATAATCCTAAATCCAAGCTTTATCCTAAAATGCTAACCCTAACCCTAAGCCTAATTAAACCACAATTAAGCTTGAATCCTAACCATAATTGAACCCTAACACTACCTAAACCCTAACCCTAATCCTAAATATACCTAAACTATAGCCAAACCTTAACCCTAACCCAAACTTTTATCATAACATAAACTTAACCCTAATTGAACCTTGCCCCTAATTTTAAACCCAGTTCTAATTTTAACCCTAAATATAACCATAACACTAATCAAATTCTAACCCTTACCTTGATTCTAACCCTTACCATTATTCTAATCCTAATCAAATTCCAACCTTTATCTTGATTCTAGCCCTAATCCTAATTCTAACTCACTATAAACCTAACCCTAATTTTAATCCTAAGTTAATTTGAACACTAACCCTAACTTTCAACCTAATTCTAATTTTATCCCTAATTATAATTTTAATCCTAATTCTAACTCACTATAAACCTAATTCTAATTGTAACCTTAAATCTAACCAGAACACTATTCTAATTCTAACCATTACCTTGATTCTAACCCTTACCATAATTCTAATCCTAATCAAATTCTAACTGTAAAACTAATCCTAATTCTGACCCCAACCGTAGCCATAATCATAAGTGTTGCCCTAACCCTAATCCCAATTCTAACCCTAACCCTAACCCTAATCCTAATTCTAACCATAACACTAATCAAATTCTAACCCTTACCTTGATTCTAACCCTTACCATAATTCTAATCCTAATCAAATTCTAACCCTTATCCTAATTCTAGCCCTAATCCTAATTCTAACTCCCTATAAACCTAACCCTAATTGTAATCCTAAGCTAATTCTAACACTAACCCTAATCCTAATTCTGACCCCAACCCACCCTAACCATAATCATAATTGTTACCCTAACCCTAATCCTAATTCTAACCCTAACCCTAAAACTAATTCTAACTTTAATTTCAACACTAATCCTATACTAATTATAATTATAATCATAAAGCTAATTGTAGGGTAAAATCACAAAGATGAGTCCATTTCTAGTGGAAGTTTCAGCTAAATTAGGTAAAATGAATCGAGATCTCATTTTTTAGAAATTGAGATCTGGTTTCACTTTGGGATCCCAAACCTAAATTCAAAACAGGATCTCATTTGGTTTCGGTGTCTCAAACATACATTTAATAAACGAGATCCCAATTTATACAAAACAAGATCCCAATTGCTGTGAAACGGGATTTTGATTTGTAATAAGTGAGATTTTGTTTCGTAGAAGTTTTTTTTAAAGGCCTGCAACCTCATTTTCCAATTATGTCAGTGAAAGTGAGATCGAGATCCCAAGTCTGAGAACAAGATTTAAGCCCTCCAGGTAAGGTTTTTATTTATTTATTGATTTATTTCATTATTTGGTGATTGATATTTTGGTTTTTTTCTTTGTTTGGTAATTTAGGTTTTTTAATTTTGTTTAATCTTCAGCAAAATATATAAACCCTAGATTCAATTTGAAAACCAAAAACCTACCCTTACACACAAGAAAAAAAACTTAAATTGAATCCAAACAAAAAAAATTACCCTTCAAACCAAAAAACATACCCTAGTACAAAGAAAAATAACCCTAAACTATTTTCATTTGCAATGTTTATTGTCAATTTGATGGAAATATTTCAATTTGAAGAAAAAATTTAGAAAAAAAAAAATCATTTGCATTGCTTTATGTTTTAAATATGTATGCAAATATTTCAAAATCAAATTTAATACTCAATTTCCTTGAGAAAAAAATCTAGATTTGTCTAAGTTTATTTCATTGCATTATTTAACACTTATTATTAGTTATTTAATCTAGCCACATACACTAGAATTTTCAACACATGGCATCCATATGAACCCAAGAACAAACACCTACTCTCTAAGATATTAACATGAATATAGTTTTCTATTGGTGTATTCCTTGAACCTCATTTAAAGGAAAGGTTTAAAAAACTCTCGAGTAAACACCTAAAATTTGATCAAATCAACCAATATGGAATCAAACCTTGATCAAATTAATCATCCAATCAACTTAATATAGCCATGAATTGTTTTATCCTAATACTACTAGAAATGAATCAAAACATAAATCTAGGACTCGTTATGCCACACCAACACAAGCATGAGAATTCTAAAATCATCCAAAAACCCCATACATGAATAGTTTTGCAAATCAATATACATAATTTTAACTAAATAAACAAATGTAAAGGACTATGCTAACTAAATGGGAAATTATTCCATCTAAACATACATGAGATGACAAAAGGTCAAGCCATTCTAATACATATTATATATACATATATATACATATATATATATATATATATATATATATATATATATATATATATATATATATATATATATATATATATATATATATATATATATATATATATATATCTCTCTCTCTATAGATAGCATAGATTATGTTTTTACACTCATTATAGTGTTTATACCCTTTGTATGTTTAGGACCATTTTTATTGATTTGAACATCCTTAATGATCACAAAAGGACCCCACAAGATCCCTAAACTTGGGAAATCATAATCAAATTCCTTGTAAATATTCAAGATCAAATATATCATAAGTCTACGTGTGAATCGACGCATTCATTGCTATATATCTTTGAAATAATGGAAAAATGATTGCATAAGCTATGGGGTTTATTTTCCTCATCAAGGATTGTCTCTATTTTATCCAATTCTCCCTTATCTCTATAATTTAGGAGCCACTTAGCTTTATAAATCATCATAATCTTGTTATACTCTAACCCTAATATTTTAATATCAAAGGAGCCTTGGCCACTAGGTTAAAATGTTTTTTTAATAAAACAACTCCTTGTTCACATTGAACAACTTGTTTACCTAGCGTCATATATAGTGCAAGTTTTAGGGTTCTACATACTTATTATTTATTCTACCAATTCTAGATTGATGAAAATTTTGGGAACATCCACTTTATTTAGGCTGAACTAATTGCAAAGTGGGATTCAACCTAAAAATGAACTAAACAATTCCCCTTCATTCTTAAAGGTAATGGGGTAATGGATATCAACCATGTGATCATCTAATAGGTCAATTAAAACCCCCTTTCCATAAGACTTCTTAAAATTCTTCCTTGCCCATGGGAGTTATTTTGTAATATCTTGATTGGATTCACATTTGAAAGAAATTTTGAATGTTCAAGATAAATCTAGTCATCTAGGGTTTTGATCTAATTGCTTTATTTCAATTCAAAAACTACCCCCAAAATAGTTTAACCCATTAGAAACCACAATAGTGGAAAATGAACAAATAACATTAATTAAAAAACAAGATGTAACATAAGGACTAATAAATCTCCTATTTGTCTTCTGTGAGCATTGGAATGAATAGTTTATTCACAAATTCTCCAATTGGCCAAAATCTCAATTGTCATGTCTCATAGGCTCTTCTTAGGTTCATATGTTAGTTTGAAAAGAACACAATCTATATGTAGTAGACAATGATCCAATTTATTAACATAATCCTCCCTTTCATTTTATGTTAAAGTGTTACAATGAATCAAAGAAATCACATTAATGGGGTCACTTGTGTATGCGTTCCTTAGAAATTACCACAAGAGAAAAAAATTAAAGAAAAATCATATGTTTTCATACAATTAACTAAAATGTGCCACCACACCATGTTGAACTTTATGACTTTTAGAAACTTGGCACTATACTATAACCTTAGCATAAAGCTTTCGATGTTCCAACATGGCATTCAAGTTCAAAAATGTGTATCTTTTTAGTACTCTAGCATGGAAAGACCCATTTTGATAATTCACATCACATGATTTATCTAAGGATATATAAAATTCTACTTGTGCTCTCAACTGGTGATGATATAACATGCATTGCACCAATTTTTCAAGTTGAAGTCATGAGCCTTTTGAAACCCAATATAAAGGCCAAGCCTCAATTCATATAATAATAAATATCCACATGTAACCAATTGTAGTAAATATTGTAGCAAGTAGTGATGACTTAGTGTAATGTGTATCTTGAATAAATTTAGATTGGATCTCTAGGTCCTATTAGTACTCAAGGCTTGATTAAACTCATTCCCAAAGGAATGGATGAAGAAACTATTAATGGATGCAAACCTATTACCCACCTCAATACTTCTTGCAAAATCATTATTAAAGATCTTGCTTGTAGAATCAAACAAATCACTCAAGACATTTCAATTTAAAGCAAACTAGCTTCCTAGGAGGGAGATTCATCCTTGAAAATTTAGTTCTTTCTTGGGAAATTTCTAAATGGGCACAATTTTTTTCCCAAGATTCTCTAATTATTAAATTTTATTTGATAAAGCTTATGATTGAATTTGCTAGCAATATTTCATCCTTAAAATGTTAAATTTGCTTAATTTTGGCCCCAAACTTTATGAGCACATTAATATATATTTTTTAATGTTATGAATGGAGCTCTCTCCCCCTAATTACCTTTGAAAAATTCCATCTACCAAGGTTACCCTCTTGCTCCATATTTTCTTTTCCTTGTGGTTTATGCTTTAGGCTATCTTTTTAGCATGTGATGTCCACTAAAATTATCAATAGTATCTCCCTGTTAGGTAATATTAAAGCCCGAAATTCTCACTTTATCAATGATATCATGTTTTTCATACAAAATTCAGCTAAGGAAGTGACATGCACAATAGATATATTAGATCTCTTTTATACTATCTCTTCTTCTAGATTGGTCATACATAAACCTAAATTTATTATGACCCACCCTAGCCCTCGATATCTTTGGATTACCAATTATTGGAATGAAGTGAAGTATGTTTCTATCACTAGACACTTTGAGGTTCCATTTGGAATTATAGTCTCTCTTAAATTTATGTGGAGATGGTTCGTGACTAAACTCAAGAAAAAAACTCATGAACTGCACCAATCAATTCCTATCCATGGCTGGACAAATTTAAGTGGAAAAAAAAATATCTTGGCCAACCATGTTTACATCTCTTTATATTGGTTTCCCTCTAAAAGCTACAATAATTAGTTGACCCAACTAATAAGGAGCTTCATTTGGGATAAGTGGGGTAATAATAAAGGCCTTCCTACTACCTTGTGGGCTCACTACATGTATCCAAAATATAGAGGGGGTTTAGGAATTGTGGACATCAAAAAAGTAACCCTTCTACTTTTTTGTCTTGTTTGGGTCCTCCTTGTGACTTTGGCTTAGTTGTGCCTTTATTTAATGTTGTAATGTGGATAACACATTAACATTAGGTCTTGGCCCCTATCAAACTAAAATAATTCAGGTGGTACCTACTTAAGTGTTGTAAAGTGTTTTAACATACTTTCACACTTTTCTATGGTCTTGTTAATATATTTCACTTAAATAGCCTCTTTTTATCATATACCAAGGCTTATTTCAAAGTGTTGTAAAGTGTTGTAACAAACTCTCACACTTTTCTAGGCTTGTCGTCAATAATTTGACCCTTTCTTATGATTAATTGGCCCATTATACACTTACAAGCCCTACTTAAGTGTATTTTTGAGAATAATCTCGTTAAACATCATTTAATACATCTTAATTTTTTACACCCACTTAAAATTCCTAAGAGGGACCCATTCACTACTAGGGGTGAATGAGTCCCTTTTGGCTCAAAAAACAAAATTTCAAATTTCTAGTGGTTTATTATTCTCTAGGACTTGAGGTTGGCCTATGATGTGGTATTTTCGGGGAAATTTTGCATAATCAAGTATAAATATAGGGTTTTTCTTCTCATTTTGATCCTCTTAAAATATCCTAAACTCTCTTAATTTTCTAATCAAGCAATAAAGTAATCTTGCATTCAAGCATTTTGTCTACAAGAGTATTCAAGCACTTTAGAGCCATTACTTGCATATCTTTAGATTTCTACTTCAAGGGTTTGGTGAGTTATAGAATTACATGTTCATTCATAATTCTCTTTTCATTTCATTTCATTTTCAAGGGATTAATTACCAAACTGAGGTTTGGCTAAGGCAAACCCCTATTCACTAACCCTTAACCATTTTTCCCCCTCTTTGCATGTGTTTTACAAGTCTTGTGTGCATATTTTTTAAAGAGAAAGGTGTGAAATGTTTTCAACAAATCATAAAAGTCATTAAAAGTGGTCAAAGCCCTAAAAGAAGCTTAGAGAACACCTACATGTTAAATTTTGTAGTTTCGGATCTAAAAACCTGTCAGGAGCTGAAGTGCAAACCGGGAGCTACAGATTGCACTTTTGAATTTCCCAAAATATAAAAGTGGACTAAGTCACCATCAGTTGTGTATGAGTCCCACTGCCAGGCTTGAAAAAGGGTTTTTGTAGTTCTAAATACCCTTTTGTCTAAAACTTGTTCCGGCAGAATCTTCCCAAAACAAGACTAAGTCACCCAGCTTGGCATATGAGTCCTAGTGGGCTTCAATAGTGAATTATGTAGGTTTCCAGAGCTCCTCTCCATCACTTTCTAGTTTCCAAGTGCACCTATTCAATCTCATTAATTTGAGTTACAATTTACTTGCATTTTTAGTTCATTTTGCATATCACAACGTGTTTTCAAACATTTTGCATTTTCTTAGTTTTGCATCAATAATTAACCTTCTTTATAAATTTATAGCCTTAAGAACAACCTTCTTTGACATATTTCGATCTCTCTTGCATTGGAATATCAAGGATTCGTTCTTGAGTGTGAACTTTGTGAAATTGAATTCCTCTTCCTTCATTCCCCTTTAGGTGTGGATAAGAGAAGTTGTGCACTCCATTTCCATAGTACACATTTTGGTGAAACTGACTTTAAAACATCATATTTCTGATATATAGTGCATTTACATCCTAGGAATAGGTTACATTAGCATTGCATTGCATTTTACATTGTTTGATTTGCATCCTAGGGTTTCCAAATTTTCATTAGTGAAAAGATCATCTAGCTTGCATTTTTGCATTTCATTTTATTCAAAATTAGTAAAATTCTGCATATTCATATTACATCTACATCTGAAAATCTAAAAAGCATAAAATACAACTCAAAAATTTTGAAAATTTTCAAAAAAAATTCTCCCTAGACTCATTCGCTACCCTGGGCGACTTAGTCCAGTTGCATATTTTACACTGCATTTTCTATCATCTAAGGTTCATTTTCTAAGTTTCTACTTGTTGTTTCTACATTTTAATTTTACTTTCTAGAATTTTAGTTTTTTAAGCATTTCATTCTTGTTAGTTTACCTTGCATTTGCACTCACCCCACATTTAGTAGCCTTTGCATGAGTGTTTGGTGTCCTATTGCTAATACCTTAGTGAGAATAAGTTCAAAAATCATGGCATCTCATGATAACACAATCATTGTGGATATTGGGTTATCTAGAGCTTCCACTCCTAGTATTGACAATAGTGTACTAGGCATGGATAATAGCCTTAGCAACTCTTTGCCTTTAGGTAGCATGCATTTTGAACATAGACCTAATGATATACCATAAGACAAGATAATAAAAATCCATGAAGACTTAGTACATTTGCAACACCAAGTTAGCCTTGAAAACATTTTTGCTACAACAATTCCTACAATCAAAAAAATTCACCGTATGCTTGAAAGTGATGAATGCCTTGACCTTGTGAAAAACATAGTTCAAATCTTTGGCAAACATCTTCCTTCAACCTCGAGTGCTTCTCAATTAGAAAATAATGTGGTAAGCCAAGGAGGAACTCAAATTCCTCCTCCCTCAACAATAGCATCAATACATACCTATACCACTCCTCACGTCACAAAAACAATGCAAAGATTTAGTAATGCGATTCCTTCCATCGGTATTCCTACTAGCATCCCTAGCTCCTATGTGGCATTGCACATTCTATCTTCTTCCACACTACCACCTATAAGCATTCCATTCACTTTCTCTCCTAGTATATTTATTCCATCACCACTTTCACTTCCACCTCATACCACTTCTATTGATCCTCTAATAACACAACATTTCCAAACTATTTCATCCATGTAAAAACAAATCTCCACCATAAACCAAAATCAGAATGGCCCACCCACATATTATGTTCAAAGTATCCCATTTTCTTTGGAAATATTGTGAACACCAATGCCACAAGGGGTACAGATGCCTAGATTTGAGAAATATGGAGGAAAGAGAGATCCTTCTAACTATGTTAATGCCTACATTGCCTTATGTAGTGATTTTGTCCTTGATGATAAACTGTTAGCAAAATTGTTTCCTAGGAATTTAAAAGATATTGCCTTGGAATGGTTTTCATGTTTACCGAACAATTCAATTCATTCATTGTGATGTCCTTATCCTACAAAAATAACTAAGATAAGTATACATTCTAATGTATTTATTTTGTCAATAGATATATGTATAGCCATGAATATAAATGAGTATTTAAATATAATTATATGAAAAATATAAACATAAGTATTTAGATAGTATTATATATAAACATTAAAACATAAGTATATTATGCATGTATTTAAATTGTATCTAATTATCTGCTATTTTGTAGCTAAAGGATGCAAATGATCAATTGTGCATCTTCCTGAAGGATGCATGGAGAAAGAGGACACGTCTATTGAAGATCATAGAACGCATCTGTTGAAAACCATAAATATGATCGAGGCCATGGAAGGAGGGACATCAAAGAAGATAGGGAGATTGAATAAAGAGATGACTTCAAATAAGCTTCTTATTGGGTCATTCTGGAAAGTCATCGGGACCTGCCCAAGTGATATAATGTCATTATCCATTCATTGAATATTATATTCTAGTGTTGGATAGTGGAGTTGTGCAGGGATCTAGAGGAAATTATTCATCATAGTTCATTTTTCATTCCTTGTCCATAAATTGAAGCCACTATCGAGCATATTCCTTGTGTATCATTGTTGAATGTCTTAGGTGTTGGTGTTGAAGTCAATGTCATGACACTTTTGGATGTCTCTCCTCTTGATTGCATCCACATACACATATTGAAGGTCTTGACTCATCGCCAATTTGTCTAGGAACTAATCATGGCTACTTCTTCATTAGGCATATGACCATTTATGGAAGTCATCAAACTACTGCAAATCTTCCAAGTTTGAGGTATCTTAAGATGGTTACTGTAAGTGTGAAAAAAGTAAACTAAATACAATTAAATACACCTCTTAATGAAATATTATATCAAGATTAAACATTAATTAAACTAATTTAAAAACATAGAAAGCTTGAATGTGTCTCATTGTCTCCTATCTCCAAAGATTTATCAAGTTATAGAGGCTCTCAGATTTGTAAGCATTGTAACTATTTAAAATGTTGATCTAGAGAATGGAATGGATACTAAATGCAATGATGTGATGATTGCTACTGATTTCTAAATGATATGATGCTACTATAAACTATCCTGATGAAAACTGATAAAAGGAAGCTACAGTAAAAACTAATGATGTTGTTATGATATGAAATCTATTGATGCCATGATGATATGATGATACTAAAATTCTAATGCTAATGCTTATGATTGCTTGGTTTCTTGGTTGTATTCTTGTAGAGTAAGTTTGCATAAATTGGGATTTCTCAGATTATTTTCATGCTTCAAAAGGTTGTATATATAGATTTTCGGCAATAGTTTTGCACAGAGGTAACACAACAAAGGCTGAGATTAAATTTGGAGATTTGAATGGTAAGAGACGAGAAGGTGGATTTGATCATGGGGATTGTTCCTCCCCATGAAAACACTAGGCAAGATGAGAGAAAAGATTTGAGGAAGAAGATTGAGAGGATTTCCTGCAAGTTTGTCCTCGAGGTTTTTCTCATGAATGTCAGTTGCATTAATTAGATTTGAAAAATCTAATTTTATTGGTGAGTGAATAGAGGGATTTGATTTATGCTTTTATTTAAATATTTTTGGTTTATTTAAATTAGCAAAAAGAGAGATAAATAATTTAATAAAACAAACTATAGAAGTTGTTTATTAAATTAAATTAGAAGGAATAGGATAATTAAATTAAAGATTTTTGGTTATCTTTATTTAATTGAGAAGAAAATATGATAAGATAATTAAATAACACAAACTATTGAAGCTGTGTATTTAATTTTAAGATAGAATTGATGGATAAAGTATAATAATGATAATAATTAAATAAAATAAAGTATTTCATTTTGTTTATTTAATTAAGAGGAAATAATGTGATAAAATAGAAGAACTAAATGAACTTAATATAAATAAATATTTCTATTTATTTACTAAGTAGATGAATTTAGGATTAATTAATCAAATACATCATATTTACTTAATTAGATTCTCTAGACCATTTTTAGGTGTATATAGTTACTTGTTAAATTTTTCGTCTAGTTAGCATCGCAGTTGTAAAGGCTCAGTCTACAAATCTCTGAAAGTTCATAATAGTTTGACTATGAAATCAACCTAGTTACTCTTAATTTCTGAGCATTGTCTTATTTGGTGGTGTAGACACAAAAAATATACCGATTGATCCTATACACCTGATCCTAATTTTACTAACATCAATTCATTGTAAATCATCTTTGTTGCTAACCATTTAATCAAATAATGTTTATTTGATTAAATTCATCACATTTCATCCCTTAATTAAATAGATCAATTTTATTTGATTAAGTCATCTTTTCCCTTTTAATTAAATAATTCATTTTATTTAATTAATCTCTAAAGTCATTATATTAAATTAAATAAATTAATCTTTATTTGATTTAATCTAACATCATCCTTTTTAATTAAATAAATCAAACCTTATTAAATTGAGTCTATTAATCATTTTCCTCTCATTTTGCTTTAAATTAATCCAAAAGTCTAAGTCAAAATTGTCAAATCAGCTAATCTCCCTCTTAATTAATCAAATCTTGATTAATGTTAATCCTAATCACTCCAATCCTCTAGCTTTTGCAACTTGCTCATGAAAATAATTTTAATTGATTGATTAAATCTCTAATTACTTTCAAAAAGGCATCAAAAAGGGAATATTCTCCAAGTTTGAAAAATCCCTCCAAAAGGGTTTGTACATCCAACAAGGCATTTAAATTTCTTACATGTCCTTTTCCTTGAGCCAAGTGGCATTAACTTCATTTTCTTCTCCCTCCAACTTGTCATTTCATCAATTTTGAAATTCCACCCAATTGCATTTAATTGCACAATGACCAAAATGTACTACACCACTGTCCACTCACATGTTGACAAGTGGCTTTATGCTATTGGTTGGTCTTTTATCCCACATTCATCTGTTTTGCCTCATCCTCCATCTCTCTCATCTATAAATAAGAGGCTCTCATTTGGATTTTGGATCCACAACTTTTATGCAAAGTTATTATCTTGATATTTTGAATTTGCTCATCCATTGTTCATCCATTGTTCACAGTTTTCTTCAAGTTTTATAGCTAGGTTATACAAGAATTCCACCAAGGAGCATCAAATATTCATCAATCATCATTCAAGCTTGCAAGGAATTGGGAAAGGGCCATTTTCCACATTAAAATGGCAACAATTCCCCCATGGGATTAAGAGTTAGATCATTTAAATAGGATTTAATAGCTTTTTCATTATGTTCTTCATATTATTTCTTGCTTTTATGTTTCAAATGAATTTCATGGGGAATGTTGTTTCTAACTTGTATATGGGACTAGTTGTGTGTTTGTTCTTTGTGTTTGTGCAAGTCTAGGATCACCATTCACAAGTGGTGATTGAAGTAAACCCAAAATACCTCTATTGACAAATTGAATATCATTCCTTGAGTTCATAGCAATTCTGATTATAAATTTTGAATGTTTAGAGGGCCCATTTGCTTTGGTACTATTAATATACTAAGCATGATATCAATAAGTAAACAATCCATTTTGTTACTCAAGAAACCTTGCAAAATTCACTGTTGTTCACAAGATTGTAGAATCTATATGATTAAAATCATAATATACTTACCATGACTCACTTAGAATTATTTTCTCAGTTGATGTTTACTTAATTTGCAAATGTAATATGCCATATTAAGTGTTTGGGGGAAAAATTATTGATCAAACTAGTAGGGGTTATCACGGTGGTATCAAAGCATCAGTCTTGCCAACTTGTTGGAGGAAAAGAAAATGCAAACCTATCATAGAAAAGGAAACATGGCCAATCAGTTGGCTCAAGAATTGAAATTTTTCATGGATCAAACCAATGAAAAGTTCAAAAAGACCAATCAACTAATTCTTAAAGCTCTTCAAAACATAACTAGCCATCACACTCAAGAAAGAGCCAATCCAAGAAAAGAAATACAATCAAACCACTTCGAGAATGAATACCCAACTCAAAGTTACACATTAAGACCAACCATGCCTCCTTTCATTCAAAGGTTCATCGAAGAAGAAGAAGAACCGAACACCAATAGTGTGGAAGACATTGCACTCATGTATGTTGAGTTAGATCATGTTGTTCAAAAACTTGTACCCTTCAAAGAATATTATGAAGTCAAAACTCAAGCCAACTCAAGCAGAAGGAAGAATCAGACTAGCAAAGACCTTAAATATTGGGTTAAAAAAATGACATTTCCCTCTTTTGGTGGCTCCGAGAAGACCACCGCACAATCGCGGGTTCAAAATCTTAACACTTATTTTTCCCTCAACCCCATGATGGAAGAAGATGCCATCAAAATTTTTTTCCTACATCTATCAGGAATAGCTCACAATTGGTGGCACCATGGTCTCATCACACAAGGTCACTAGAATATAACCACCTATAGTGAGTTCACTCAAAAACTCTTTGACAGATTCAACAAAAGAAAACCTAAGTGGTATTTCAAGGAACTCACCCAACTAAGGAAACAAGGAATGGTAAAGGAATACATGGATGAATTCCAAAGAATAGTTGTCATGGTCCCCAACCTATCTCAAAGAAGGCTCACCTATCTATTCATTGAAGGACTTAAGGAATCAATTAAGAATATAGTAAACCCATTGGAGCCCCAAACCATGGGGGAAGCAATTCAAAGAGTCATGAAAGTAGAATCCAAATCTCCAAAGGAAAAGGCTAAGAAACTCCTGCTCAAGTCACAATCCAAACAAGAACAACAAGAGGGAGATAATGGAAGAAGAGCGTGCCACTTTTGCAATGAACCGTGGGTCATAGGCCACCAATTCCTTGATAAGGAAGCCAACAAACGAAGGAAAGAATTAATGGATAAAGGCTTATGTTTCAAATGCAATGAACCTTGGGGACAAGACCACAAAAGCAAGAAGGGAAAAATACACAAGATAGAGGAAGATTTGGATGAAGAAACAAGATAAATGCCTACTAAAAGGTGAAGTGAACTCTTGGATGTAATATCTTCAAAATTATTTAATAAGACGGTCTTTGAGAACAAGGACATTCTTAATAAATATTGAAATTTGATTAAGGACATTCTAGGTTTGGTCCTTCATCATGTACGCCAACCTTAGGGAAAGAGCCAAGAGGTCGAATGGCTAGGTGTCATTATGTGCCCTTGGGCTTGATTGGAAGGAAGAATCACATCTCCATCAAGTACGCCAACCCCAGGGTTGGGGCCAAGAGGCCAAATGACTAGATGTCACTCCATGCTCTTGGGATTGATTGGAAAAGGAAAGTACATCCCCATCAAGTACACCAATCCCAGGGCTAGGTCCAAGAGGTTGAATGAATAGGTGTTCATTCCATGCTCTTGGGCTTGATTGGGAGAGAGAACTACATCTCCATCAAGTATGCCAACCCCAAGGCTAGGGCCAAGAGGCCAAATGACTAGATGTCACTTTGAAGGAAAATACACCCCCATCAAGTATGCCAACCCCAGGGTTGGGGCCAAGAGGTCAAATTAATAGGTGTTCATTCCATGCTCTTGGGCTTGATTGGGGGAGAGAACTACATCTCCATCAAGTACACCAACCCCAAGGCTAGGGCCAAGAGGTTGAATGACTAGATGTCACTCCATGCTCTTGGGCTTGATTGGGAGAGAGAACTACATCCATATCAAGTACACCAACCCCTAGTTGGGGTCAAGAGGTCGAATGACTAAATGTCATTTCATGCTCTTGGGCTTGATTGGGAAAGAGAACTAAATCCACATCAAGTATGCCAACCCCAAGGCCAGGGCCAAGAGGCTGAATGAATAAATATCATTCAGTGCTCTTGGGCTTGATTAGGAAAGAGAACTACATCCACATCAAGTACATCCACATCAAGTACATCCACATCAAGTACACCAATCCTAGGGTCAGGGCCAAGAGGTTGAATGATGAAATGTTCATTTCATGCTCTTGGGCTTGATTGAAAGATAGAAATGTAGGATGAAGACCCTTGTACCGGAAAAGGAAGGAGAAAATTGTAATGATTGCTTGAGGAAAAGCAATATCAAGCAAGGGAGACTTGTGATGTCCCCATCCTACAAAAATAACTAAGATAAGTATACATTCTAATGTATTTTTTTGTCAATAGATATATGTATAGCCATGAATATATATATGATTATTTAAATATAATTATATGCAAAATATAAACATAAGTATTTAGATAGAATTATATATAAACATTAAAACATAATTATATTATACATGTATTTAAATTGTATTTAATTATCTACTATTTTGTAGCGAAAGGATGCAAATGATCAATCACGCTTCTTCCTAAAGGATGCATGGAGAAAGAGGACACATCTATCGAAGACCATAGAACACATTTGTTGAAGACCATAAATATGATTGAGCCCATGGAAGGAGGGATCATCAAAGAAGATAGGGAGATTGGATAAAGAGATGACTTCAAATAAGCTCCATATCGGGTCATTTTGGAAAGTCATCGGGACCTACCCAAGTGATATAATGTCATCATCCATTCATTGAATATTTTATTCTATCATTGGATAGTGGAGTTGTGCAGGGATCCAGAGGGTGTTATTCATCACATTTCATTGTCGTGCCTTGTCCATAAATTGAAGCCACTACCAAGCATATTCCTTGTGTATCATTGTTGAATGTCTTAGGCGTTGGTGTTGTAGTGAATGTCATGACACTTTTGGATGTATCTCCTCTTCATTGCATCCACATACATGTATTGAAGGTCTTGACTCATCACCAATTTTTCTAGGAACTGATCTTGGCTACTTCTTCATCAGGCATATGACCATTTATGGAAGTCATCAAGCTACTACAAATCTTCCAAGTTTGAGGTATCTTAAGATGGTTACTTGTTAAATTTTCTGTCCAGTTAACATTGCGGCTATAAAGGCTCGATCTACAAATCTCTGAAAGTTCATAACAATTTGACTATGAAATCAACCCAGTTACTCTTAATTTCTAAGCATTGTATTATTTGGTGGTGATTTGAGTAAACTTGAAATACCTCAATAAAAAAATTGAATATCATTCCTTGAGTTCATAGCAATTTCTGATTATAAATTATGAATGTTAGAGGGCCCATTTCCCTCGGTACTATTAATATACTAAGCTTGATATCAATAAGTAAACAGTCCATTTTGTTACTTTGGAAAACTTGCAAAATTCACTATTGGTCACAAGACTGCATAATCTATGTGATTAAAATTAGAATATACTTACCATGACTCGCTTAGAAGTCTCTACTCAGTTTATGTTTACTTAATTGGTAAATGTAATATGTAATATTAAGTGTTTGGGGGAAAAAATATCGATCAAACTAGTAGGGATTATCACATTCATTTAATGACCTTTATGATGCATGTATAAATCATTTCCAAGTGCATATGACTCCCAAGAAGACCTTGGCAGATTTAATGAGACGCAAGCAAAATGAGGAAGAAAAGATAACTGATTTCATCTCACGTTATCAATCGCTTTATTCCCAAATCGATTCCAAGATCCCTGACCCACACCTTCAAAAGATGTTTATAGAAAACTTGCAAACTAAACTTCAATACAAACTTACTATGATGAAATTTTCCTCCTTCATGCACTTGTGTACTACCCTTTGTGATTATCACACTTCAGTTAGTAGTCAAGATACAAGGTCCACTTCTAGCTGAACTGAGAAATCTGAACCTACCAACCAAAGCAATTCCCAACCATTTATAAAGAAAAATAAAGGGTTCCTTCAATTCAATCCTCCTTAGCCTACACCTCAAATTACGAATAACCAAATAGTAGTTGTTAAAACCATGATGCCCTTTAGTTATGGATATCTGAAAAGGAAATTCACACCTTTACCTGACACCCTTCATAACACAATGTCCCAACTTTTACAACAACAAATGATTACCTTGCTTGCCATCAAAGCACCTGATCCTACTAAGCCTTTACCTCCAAACTTTAAATCCAATGCTTATTATCATTATCATTGACAAAATGGACATGACATAGAACATTGTAAGCATCTTAAACATCTTGTGCAAGACCTCATTGATTCTAGTCATCTATCCATTGTAGGTGTTAATGATCAAGGTAATAAGTATGTTGCCCTTGCAAATCAAAACTTGCAAATTTTCACTGATCCAATGCCCAAACATAATATTTCATTTGTTAAATCTAGTGAAACTACAAATAATGATGTGATTAATGTTGATACAAATGATGAACGTCATGATCCTATCCCACATATTACCCATGTTAATCCTATGGATGAAATGGTCGATGTGATAGACATTATCCATAATGAGATCCAACCTAAGAAATATCTTGATATTGCTTTCTCCTCTAAGGACAAATTAAAAATCTACCTGATGGTCCTCTCTACATAGCCAATTGTATCTATGATAAGCCCACTAATGGGATACTAATAGATCTCGCATGTGGAGAGAATGTGATCACCAAGGAATTTTTGGTATTACATGACCTTTATCAAGATGACTATGATAAACCCAAAGCATGGATCAAGACACACAATGGTTTTTCTTGCCCTATGATAGGATCGATCATCCTTCCATTTCAAACAGGACCAAAAATCCCGTAGTCAGACCAGTTTCGTTTAAGGATAGGCCAGTCATGGCTTCGCTCAATGAAATTTATCCCTTCAATTATCTACAAATGCTTAAATTTTTCATTTAAAAATGAAATATTTACTGTCCACCATAGTGGCTTTAACCCCTTGTCTTCCAAAGGAAACTTTTTCTTAGAAGCCTTTTGACCCAATTCCATGGAACCTATAACGCCACTACAAGACTTCTTTTTCATCACTTACTAAAAATTCAAAGCAAAGAAAATAGTAGAATTGTCTCTCTACAACATGTCCTCGTCTACTTCTGACACTCCCATCCTAGATGAAACCATGCTTCAACCCGAACAAGAACCAAAAAATCTAGATCAACCAACACTAGAAAATTCACCTACATCATCCAAAAGACCAAGAGACAATGAAAGCAACTTCATCATGCCTCCTTGAATAAAACAAGTTTACAAGGAAAAGGAGAAAGTGGTTGACCAACCTTCCATGGTTCCTTTTGTACTGCCCCTTAGGGGAGAAAAGCAACCTATGGTTGATCAACTCACTCATTCACAAACATAACTTGATAAAAAATTCAAAAGAAACCGAGGTATAAGAAAGCATAGGCGTCAACGTCGTACCCTTGCTCGCAAGTTACATGAAGAAGTAAACAAATAAAATAAAAATCCACACTTGATAGAAGCAATGCATGATGACCTTCCTCCCCAACCACAACAAAACAATCCAATATAACAATCACAACAAGAGTTACACTCTTCATTGAACATTATAATTCGTCCTCCTGTTGTGATTAATTTGAATGGCAATGATGAGATTACTAAAATTGACAAAGAGGTGCATAATGATTTGAGCACATTATTTTCCTCTTCCATGAGTTTAAATGATAAACGTCCTATAAAGAGTGTCGAACCTAGTGCTTCCCCTAGTTCAGAACTTGCTCTTGTCCCTCTCACTAGTTGCCCACCCTTAGCATATCATGAACATGACTGGAAGGTGGATGACTTGCTTGAAAATTGACTAGTATTTTCCTTACTAGTCTTTTGTATTTTCTTTTTCTTTTCCTTTTGTATGTGTGTAATGTGATCCCTTGTGATGTTCTATTTGATGTTATCTCTCTTTGTGACATTCTTCTATTTGTACCTACATTCTTCTCTATGTCGTACATCGATTTTGCCTTTTCTTTTGTATTTTTATTGTGTTTTCCTTTTGGGGATGATGCTAGGAATTGAGAAATTCATGTCTCTTTCATGTTGAGCCAAAAGGCCTTTTCTTTTTCTTTGCCTTTTCTTTTTTCTTTTTCTTGTGTTTTCCTTTTGGAGATGACACAAGGCATTGAGACATTCATGTCTCTTTCATGTTGACCCAAAAGGATTTTCTTTTTCTTTACCTTCTCTTTGGTCTTTTTCTTGTGTTTTCCTTTTGGGGATGACACAATGCATTGAGACATTCATGACTCTTTCATGTTGACTCGAAAGCTTTTCCTTTTTCTTTCGCTTTTTCTTTTTCATTTGGATTGTGTTTTCCTTTTGGGGATGACACAAAGTGTCGAGACACCCTATGTCTCTTCCATGTTGACCCAAAATGTTTTTCTTTTTCTTTTTTTCACTCTCTTTGTGTGATTCTTCTAGTTCTATGCATTTGGGGATGATGACAATTCTGAGCTCTCTACACAACATTGCAACAAAGAACATACTGACCCCAAATTCATAGATCCCTTATGTGTTTGGTGTTTTCATTTTGGGGGAAACCCCTTCTTTTCCTGATTTTTCCTTTCCTTCACATGACACATCCTTCCTCAGAAACATATGACTTGGCATAGGTATTTTTAGGTTTGCTCTCATGTCTTCTTTCTTGATTACATTGTTCATTTTCTACTTTAAAGTAATTGCTCATAGTACGGTGTTTAGCAATTCCTTTAAAGTGGGGACATACATTGCCATTATTCTTTTGTATTTTTCCTTTTCTTGGTTCTTAGTGTAGCCTTCTTACTTCATATGATTTTTTTTGTTTCTCTGTGGATGACATTGGGTATAGTTTCCTTCATGAGCATGATCTATATTAGCATATTACATTCCTCTCGGTGGCTTGATGCGATGCACTGCATCCCCTAAGTTGTGGATCTTCTATTCTTTGATCGGTCCTCTCTTGGAAACATTAGACACAGTGTTCCCTAAGTCAAAGACCTCACACGAACTAAGAAAGAATCCTTTGAACATCCTTTGCATGTTACATTTTGTATTTTTTATTATATGGCCACCTTGCATAACATAGCTTGCATGTTTGAGGAGCCATTGTGTTTGGTCATGAGCTCCAAGAATACAAAGTTTTGCTTGTCTCATGAAGCTCAAGAAATCATTTCTTTTGTGGTGCCTTATTAAAGTTATCAAGAGGTATAACTTTGGTATGGTTCAATGGGAAGCCCATTCTGAGGCATGAATTTCCTCATAGCCACATGTCTATGTGTGAGTGTATACTAGTCATGAGTATTTTTTCACCTTTTAGGCCTTCTCATTCAGTGGACAACTAGGAGTCTTATCGCCTTAGAGTGAGCATGCATTTTCCAGAAAAATAACCTAGATTTGATCCAGATCGTGTTGGAAAAACAATTGAAACTTGATATGATTCTTTCTTTTTCCTTTTTCTCTCTTTCATCTTTGGTGTTGTGTGCTTGTGCCTTGTCATTATATCATGTGTGTTCCCTTTGCGCTTATTTTATTTTGTTATGAGATATTGATCATGTGGGCTTGATCATCCCTTTTGATAGTTTTTGTCCCATCTTGCTAGCATTGGTTCATGGGAACTCCTCTTGATTGTGCATTGGTCTACTTTAGTGTGAGTTTGAAGCAGGTTCATCCTCTCACTAAAGTGGGGGCTAAATGTGGACACCTAAAAAGTAACCCTTCTACTTTTTATGTCTTGTTTGGGTCCTCCTTGTGACATTGGATTAGTTGTTCCTTGATTTAATGTTGTAATGTGGATAACACATTCATATTAGGTCGTGGCCCCTAGCAAACTAAAAGAATTCAAGTGGTACCTTACTTAAGTGTTGTAACATAATTTCATACCTTTCTAGGGCCTTGTTAATAAATTCCACTTAAATAACCTCTTTCTATCACATACCAAGCCTTATTTCAAAGTGTTGTAAAGTGTTGTAACAAACTTTCACACTTTTCTAGGCTTGTCATCAATAATTTGAGCCTTTCTTATAGTTAATCAGCCCCATTATACACTTACATGCCCTACTTAAGTGTATTTTTGAGAATAATCTTGTTAAAAATTATTTAATACATCTTAATTTCTGACACCCACTTAAAATGCCTAAGTGGGACCTAATCACCACTAGGGGCAAATGAGTCCCTTTTGGCTCAAAAAACAAAATAATTTCAAATTTATGGTAATTTATTATTCCCTAGGACTTTAGGTCGGCTTGTGATGTGGTGTTTTTAGGAAATTTTGCATAATCAATTATAAATATAGGGTTTTTCCTCTCATTTTCATCCTCCTAAAATCTCCTAAACTCTCTTAATTTTCTAATCAAGCAATCAAGTAATCTTGCATTCAGGCATTTTGTCTACAAGAGTATTCAAGTACTTTAGATCCATTACTTGGATATCTTTAGATTTCTACTTCAAGGGTTGGTGAGTTGTAGCATTGCATGTTGTTCATTCATCATTCTCTTTTCATTTCATTTTATTTTCAAGGGTTTAATTACCAAACCGGGGTTTGACCAAGGAAAACCCCTATTCACTAACCCTCAACCATTTTTCCCCCTCTTTTCATGTGTTTTGCAGGTCTTGTGTATAGATTTTTCAAAGAGCAAGGTGTGAAAAGTTGTCAATAAATCATCAAAGTCATTCAAAGTGGTCAAATCCCTAAAAGAAGCTTAGAGAACACCTACAAGTCAAATTTTGCAGTTTCGGATCCAGAAACCTATCAGGAGGTGAAGTGTAAATTGGGAGCTACATATTGCACTTTTGAATTTACCAAAATTTGGAAGTGAACTAAGTTTCCATCAATGGTATATGAGTCCCACTGCCAGGCTTGAAAAAGGGTTTTTGTAGTTTTGAATACCCTTTTGTCTTAAACTTATTTCTACAGAATCTTCCTAAAATAGGACTTAGTCACCCAACTTGGTGTGTGAGTCCCAGTGGGCTTCAATAGTGAATTTTGTAGGATTCCAAAGCTCCTCTCCATCACTTTCTAGTTTCCAAGTGTACCTCTTCAATCTCATTAATTTTTGTTACAGTTTACTTGCATTTTTAGTTCATTTTGCATATCACAACATGTTTTCAAACATTTTGCATTATCTTAGTTTTTCATCAATAGTTAACCTTCTTTATTAGTTTCTAGCCTTAATAAAAACCTCCTTTGACATATTTCAATCTCTCTTGCATTGTAATCTCAAGGATTCATTCTTGAGTGTGAACTTTGTGAAAATAGATTTCTCTTCCTTCATTCCCCTTTAGGTATGGAGAAGAGAAGTTGTGCAGTCCATTTCCGTAGTACACAAGAATCATCGACCCATATACCCAAGGTATATGTCTTACTACTAAGTGGATTTTTAGGGATTTGGATGTAGGTTTCTTTGTAAAGTGTTTGGTTTGACATTGCATCCAATCGACTATTGTCAAACAATCTTGGACTTTGGTCAATTAGAAAGATAAAATTCTTCTTGAACCCTTTTTTAAACTCATTAGTTTGTTGCCTTTAAATCCATTAGGTTAACTTGGCACATAATTCTAGTAGACTACCTTGGTTTGATCAAACCTTGAATCATGGCCTAATATTTTCTACTTCTTCCATTTGGTGGAATCGCTTAATCCAAGAAGATGGCAAACCCCATGGTATTTTCAAAAACCTCAATGGAAAACACCTTTTTCAAAATAAATTCATTTTTTTTGCAACTTGTGGCACCCTATTAATTTTAATTGGATGTCCTAACACCAAGTCAAATACCAATTCAACATGTCTTCTTCTAACAAGTATACTCTTCTAAGAATCCAACAGTTGTTGACCCTTAAGCTATCTCGTTAGCTATCCATCACCTGCCATGATAACTTCCTAAAGGAATGGAAATAACCCAACATGTGAAATATCTGAAGCTTTCCTCTTAAAATCATCTATAGATATATCCTCCTAATAATATCCTTGACACCCATACTCAATTATAAATGGAAGTGCTACCTTAGCTAGAAATGGTAGAACAAGATATGATTCCAAATCTAGAAATCAAAAGCTAACACTCAATTCTTATTAAAAACTTGTAAATATCTCCACATCAAGTCACTGATTAGTAATCACCTCTCCTTCATCTTCTTTCCCTAAGTTTTTTGAACACACTCAGAAACTAAGAGAGGGGGTGAATTAATCTACACAAAAACTTAAGCCCTTTCAAACCTTGAAACTTTCATCACAATCCAACCTTCTTTATCATATCAAAACCTTAAAACATAATAGTAATAGAGAATGATATAGTAGTTTGAATCCTTAGCAACTTCAACAACCTTTAAGCAATATAAGATATAACAATTCTTGTTCTAACTAGATCAACAATAGAGAGAAAGAAACAAAAGGCACAACCATGCACAAGGAGAACACCAAATTTACATGGGAAACCTAATGAGGGAAAACCACAATGAGAGTTAACTCACAATATAAAGGCTCACTGCCTTGGAGTAAGATACAAAATGACTTGTAGGACTGAAGCCAACACAAATTTAGGAGCAAGATACATAGGACCTGATGATATTCACTATCTTAGAGAAGGATACAAAGATTTAGATAAAGATTACAAAGCTTGTCAATATAAAACTTTGTTGACTAAGGCATTATAGCACGATTGATCTTTCCTTTCACACACTTTTAGCACTATCACTACTGGATATTCAATACAATTCACAAATGTATACTTCTTCTTACTTGTACACTACTCCATCTTGTTGCATCTAAAATGATCTTGCATTTATATCTATCACAACACTTCAAAACTTCAATTAGGTCGGCCTAGAAAAGAATGAACATTGAATTCAACTGGTCAACCACCAAAAAATAATGCAGTCCTATCCAAAAGATAGAGAGAACCAAAAAAATATTATCACTTCTTCCAATGTGATCCATAATAATTTACATGTAAGCGCACATCAACCTAAGTTGACATCAAGGAAATGTGTGGATGAAATGTGAAGCACATAACCAGTCAGCCCAAAAATATGTAGTCCCAAGAAGGATAGGTCAATACCCGAATCTATCATAACACATATTCCATTATTTGTGCAACCCCCCAAGCACATGGTGCAAGCAAAGGAACAAGCCCTGTCAACCAAATATCCACAAATAACCCAAAAATATAACTCAAGACACAATGCAACATCAAAGCGACCAATTAGCAATGTGTGGATTGCATGGGGGTGTTCCTTGAACATCCAACAACACTTCCTTCATACTAGAATGCAATCAACAATCATTTTAGATCAAACAAGTACATAATACTTTATTCAAGAAGCACAAAATACATAACCAAATAATGTAGCATTATTAGAACAAATTGTGGACCACTACAGAACATGAGATTGGAACATAGACATTGCACAAACATTGAGAACATATTCACTAAGTTGTAGGATCATAGATATATATGCAGAGAAATGTAGAGCATTTTCTAGACTAGTCTGGACAACCAACAACATTGCCAATCTTCTGTAATTCACAAAGATCTCCTTGGAAATACAAGTGACCTAAAACGATAGGAGTGCAACATCCACAAAACACTAATATTGAACACCAAACTGTAAGACAAAAGTATCAACAATGGAGGAATGCAAAGTATTCTCCCAAATAGACTTCAACACAACTTCCTAAACCATAAACACTTAAGCAACTTAGAGAGGACACAACTTCCTTTCAACAACACATACTTCATCAAGAACATTAGAAGAAAGCATAAGACATACTCTAGACCTTCAACAACATCTCTCCATAACCATTCACACTTCTAATTCTCATCTTAATGCTTCTAATCCTCATTTGAATATATCATTATGAAATCAAGTCTACTAACAATAATAATGCATTTTATGAACTTCAACAACTCTTCTTTGGATAAGGCATGACATCCAACCTTGAAATTAAACAATTCTTCTTTGATAAGGCATGCCATTCAACCATGAGCTTCATTGCCAATGTTGGCCCAAACTAGATATAACAATGATAACTAATACAAGGACTAACTTACTTATCAAGTGTTGACATCAATGACAACCAATAATCAGTGTTGACATCAATGACAACAATTTCCAACAATATCCTCAGTGTTGACATCAATGACAACAACTGCCAACAAAGTCTCTCCATTCTACACCAAAAAGGAGTCTATCAAGCATGTTTTTTGGATTTGTGCACATGCCCACCAATTGTGGTGCTCCCTCTTATCCACTCTTCTAGCTCTTTTCCCTCAAGCCTGGTCCTAGAAAATTGTGCTTCTTGGGCCTTCCTCTTATAGAAATATAACCACCCAAATTTTGAGACAAGTAATTATCAACTTTATCTAGAGGTTTTAGTCCCTTGTTGTTTTCTCTCATTCCTTTCTTCCCCTACAAGTTGAAACTTAGATGGTTTGCTTAAGCGTATCACTTCACATTTTCATTCTATGGACTATTCCTCAAATAAATCTTGATCTTATTAGAATATTATATATATTTTAAGTTCGAGTTAAGAAGTTTGAAGAGAAGCTAGAAAATTCTAAAGGGATTTGATCTTGATGGATCTATTTTGCATGCTTTGGAAGATCTCATGTATGATTAACCATCCAAAAGATCATGTGACTTTTCCTATGGTTGAAGACATCTCTTATTTTGAGGAAACAATTAATGGTGATATTTTTTTATGAATAAATTCAATAGAACTATAAAATAATGATGATGTTGGGTCTATGATAAAGAAATTTATCAAATTACACTCTTGAGTATTGTTACAAATTGGTTCATTATCCTACAAATTTGCCACGTGCTTATTCCTTCAGGGGTGCTTGTAGGAAAAATTTCTAATAAAAATGTTGATTTGGATCTCTTTAAAGGTATCACATTCTTTGTATATCCATATTACTTGTGGACAATGATTTTGGATTGCCCACACAATGCTTTGCTCCTTCTAGGGTTTTTCACCTAAAAGGAGAAAGGGGAGGGGTCCAAAATGCAAATGTCAACACTCAAAGTTAATTTAAATGAGATGTAATATTTCAAACTATGATGTAATAATGCAATGATCTGAAAATAAGGTGATCTAATGATGCAAAACCTAAGAAATGCAAAGTGCTAAAAAACACAGTGTGATATGCAAAAATATGAAACAAATGCAGTAAAGGACAAAATAAAGATGAAAAACAAAAACTATGCACCTAAAAATTGATGAAGAGCTGAATGGGGATTGCAGAGGCCTCAAATTTTTTGGAAATTTTGATTATTGAGCCAATTGGGACACTTACGCCAGGCTAGACGACTTAGTCCCAGACCACGGAAATTGCCCAAAAAGTTGTTTCTACCAAATGGGTACCTGAAACTACAAAAATTATTGAAAAAGAAATGTGGTGGGACTAAGTCGCCACTATGTGTGACTTAGTCCACTTTGGATTTTCTACAAATCCGAAAGTGGAAATAGAAGCCCACAACCTACACTCTACTTTTTGATGGAAATTCAGATATGAATCTTCGAAAAACCCTACAAAATAGAAGATAATTTGATTTCTAATGGGGAATTTTCCTCGGTCAAACCCCTAGTTGGTATTTAAACTTTTTGAAAGATAAAATATGCATAAAGCCATAGCCTTAAGTGTGTCTAAGACTAAGAAAAATTGAAATGAGATAAAACCCTATTATAATGTGCTAGAATAAGATGAACAAATGGCAATTGAATGATACAAGACTTCAATGCAAAAAACCATACAATATTTCAAATGAATGTAAATGGAATGAACATTTAATGCAAACCTTAAGTCTAAAAATAAAGAGAAAATAGAAGATGGAATCACTTTGAAAATAAGTCATTAGGTGTGATTTGATGGTTAGTTGCATCTACTCAACCTAGATTTCTCCATGATTCGCCATAGGCATCCATGATCAACCCTTTGCAATGTGAGGTCTTGAACAAAAAAAAGTGAGCTTGAAGACCTACAAAAACCCTAATTTGTTGCCCCTAAGCTTCAACTTTGTTGTAAAATGCTATTGAATCTTCTTCTGAAAGATACTTTTGCTCTTGACTTTTGATTTTTGCTTTGTAAAAATGGCTAGGAGATGTGAAAAATGACATAAATGTGTATTTATAGGAATTAACACCTAATTTTCCCATTATTTAGACCTAAGAGGCTGACATCCACTAAAAAATTAAATTGAATTGGTGAAATTCCTGCTCAAAAGTGGAAAATACCCCAAAAGGGACTAAGTCGCCACCTTGGGCGACTTAGTCCCACCAGGGATTTTTTTGGTGGGTTTCATGAAATTTGAATGGTTTAAATGTTGTTTGTCAGGATTTAAGTTATTTTTTAGTGAATTAGGCCTCAAATTCCAAAATCATGAGCATTAGGGGCCTATAAATGTAGTTTTTAAGGAGTGATTGATGTAAGGTGTCTAAAGTAGGACCAAATTTATCACAAAATTGTCTCTTTCTTCAAGAGTATACAATTTTTGGTGACACATTACTATTCATGACTCAGAAGTCAATTCTTCTTTCTATGATCAATTTTTATCTTTTCCAGTTGTTCTTGTGCAATGTAAATGTTGTTCAAATTAGTTGTGTCAAAAAGACTTCTATAAGTACTCATCTTTAATTATTTAACTTATTCTTTTTAGACTATATTTTGGGGATTATTTGGCTCCTACTGAAGAATGATTTTTTTTGATTGGGCTATGACTTGTATTGTTTTCCCTTTCAATTATGTTTCTTTGACACTTGTTGTCGTTATTCTTACAAATTATTTTATGATGTTTCTTTGATTCTTATTCCAATAAACAAACATTTAGACACTTGTGACCATGGTTAAGAAATATGTTAGGGTGATATTGTGCAAATGCATAGAGTTTTAGGTGTGGGGGAAAGGGGGACTTCACACATGCCTCTGAAGATACTAAAAATATTAATTTTAATTTTAACATAACCATTAGTAAAGGAGAAATGACCAAAGTAGCCCTATATTGATAGTGACCACATTAGATCAAGGTATTTTATTAGTGATTTTGAAATAAAGGCTACAATATTTTTGCAAGCATGTTATGAAGGTAAAATTTTTAACCATATGAGAAATTTTGTAGAGTATTAACAAATATAAAGTAAATGTATTATCAGAGATAAAATAATTCAAGTCTAATGTCAAAGATAGAAGAATTAAATCCAACAACAAAAATATATTGATTAAAAGCATGAATTTTCCACTTGTTAGTGTGAGTTTTTTATTTTCCTTATGTTAGGGGATATTTATTTTTTCCTACGCATATTATTAAGCTTTCTTAGGTTAATTATATTTGGTTAATATAATACCACATGGCATAATCCATCATCCACACATGCCACTCTCTCCCACACATGTGTAGTTTAGTCTCATGCCCTCTTTTGGATTTGCATGCCACCTCTCATAACCATTAGTTTATATTTATCTAAGTATGTGTTGCCACATATTTTAACATTTACCAAGTACGTAAAACCTACCACCTATTATGGGTAGTTTGGGTTAAGGAACCTCTTTAATGTATTTTCCCATTTTTCTATATAAACAACACTCTACTCTCACCTCAACTAGTTCAGTGAGAGAAAAGTGAGTATTCTCAAAATTTTCTTGTAGTTGTCTTTTATATTCTCTTTTTCAAGATTCCCTCTATTCCACTATTTGATTTTCAATCATTTTTCAACTTGAGTGCATGTGATCTATGACTGGCATTAGATCTTGGCTTGGTTCTTGTTTCTCACAAAATCTAACATGGTATCAGAGCTTTGTTGTCTGGTATAGTTTACTTTAATGTCCTATTTTTTGAGAGATTTTGAAACTAATAGATAGATAATATTTTCCTTAAAAAACCTAGTATGCTCTTCTCTTGCATCCTCAAAATTTTTGAAGAATCAATACAATTAAAGGAAAAATAAGCATCTGCATACTCTTCTTTGCATATTTGTTTTCTTTTAAGATATGAGCGATTACAGATTTTTGATAATATTGGAGGCATTTTCAACCTTTCTATAGCATCTAAAAGGCTCAAGAAACTCAATATTTGCTTTTGTTTCACTAAAATTAGAGATTGAAGGACCCAATACAAAATAGGGGTTTTAGTATGGTTATAGAAGATAGCTAATATTTCAGTGCATTTTAAACCCAAGAAAACCTCACCATCACGCTCAGAAGGCCCAAGGACTTAAAGACCAACTGCCAAATCATCGAGTTTGAAGAAGTTGACCTCAAAGGCAATGTTGTTTTTATTACTAAGTCGTACAACCCTTGTAGCATCATATTGTATGGACTTTAAAAAAAAAATTATGGCTCGAGCACTGTAACTATCATCAGGCCCCACCACCGCCACCTAATGCTTTGTTGTTGAAAACATGTACCACCATCGATGCCACCAAACCCTCACTCATTGGAATATTTTGTGGCTAAATTTCATTGAAGAAATAGTTTTTGAATATTCCTTGAAAATTATGGTTTCAACACGTGGTTTTTTGCCAAAAGGAAGGTGGATTTGTGAGTTTGTTTTGTGGTTTCAACTTATGAATGAGGTTTTATGACCAATTGACAATAGTAAGGGAATCTTACAGCTAGTAGGAATATTTTGACAACATATTAGAATATTCCTCTGGTGATGACATCCTGTTGACATTAGTAGGGTGCTTTAAAAAATTGACCGCTCACCCTTACAAGTTTTCATTTTTAAATCCAACTTTGAAGGCCTATAACTTAAGCATACCGACTCCTTTTTTGGGTTTTTTTTGAATTTGAGGTAGAATTTTTATGATCTACATAATGGTGTAATAAGTTTTTGATTTGATGCTTCATTTTTTCAAAATTTGAGGATTCTCTCATATTTTGTTGTATAGTTCTCATTTTGAGACCTTTTAGGAGCCATAACTTGTGCAAACAAACTCCTTTTTAGGTTCAATCGTTTCCAAAGTTCATATTTTTCTAATTACATACCAATGCTCTCATTTTAATTGCATATTGTAATTGATTTATAGTTTCAATGTTTTGGCCATTTTTGGATTTGTAAGAGTTTGAAAGTCTAAAAAATTATATCGTAAATCACACTAATTGAAAGTTCCAACATTGTAATTTATGGAGGGTTCGTTTCAAAAACTAGTAAAAAGGGGGTTGTCTCATGTCTCTTTTTCATGCTTTTATTTTTACATTTCAAATCTACTTTTCTCCACCCATGGATGCATCAAAGATTCCTATTTTAACAACTTATAAATATTTTGAATGGAAATCAAAGATGATAATCCATCTCAAAAGGCATCGATATCTCAAGGTTATAATGGGACTTGAAAAAAACGTAAAGATGATGTAGAAAAAGTGTAATGGTTTGACAAATGTGATGAAGTTTTTGGTACACTGTGTATGTTAGCATCTCTTGACTTACCTTTTCATATTGAATCTACCACTACACCAAATGGAGTGTAGACCACTTTGGAAACCCTCTTTAGTAAGAAGGATCAATTAAGGGGTCATCAATTGGAGAATGAACTCATTACACTAAGTCCAATCAATTTTGACACTATTCAATACTTCTTCACAAAGTTAAAAGCCATTAGATTGTAATTACAATAGTGTGGAATTAAGAACGAAGATAAGAAACTGGTCTTAAGTATTCTTTCTAAGATTTTTCCTAGCTATTTTATATTTTTTTCTACATTCTATGTTATAAAATGTGCCCTATGTTCCACTTATAAAATGTCTTCTCTAGATAAATTTATTGCATAACTCACTAAGGAGAAAGATAAATTGGTCCAAATGGGTACAATTAAACCCTCTAAGTCACATGATTTGGTTGTAAATTAGGGGACAAAAAACATAAAGGGTCTAGCAAACATGATAAGATACAAAAGAATCAGGGAGAGAAGAAGAAATATTAGAAACCCGCCACTTCAAAAGAAGCTAATCGACCTCTTCATCAAAAGGTGAACAATTGAATAAGGAAATGGTCAAGTGTGCCTATTATTAAAGGATTGGCCATGTTGAAAATAAATGTTTAAAGAAGTAGATAGATCTCCTTTCACATCTTGAAAAGAACAATATTAAGGCACCTCATTTTGTCAAATAAAGTTCATTTGAAGGGTCTTCTAAGGACATGAAGAAAAGTAAAGGGAAAGGAAAGGTCAAGACCGTAGTTTTTGTTTCTTTACAACCTAACACTTGGATAATTGACTTAGGTGCTTCACACTACATGGCTTCATAACAAGATGAGTTTACCTCATTTGAGCCACGTTTTATGCTTTCTATACTAATGGATAATGACACTCTTATTGAAATGCATGGGAGAGAGCCTATTGATGTGGGAAAAGGAAAATTTGAGGATGTTCTTTATGTTCCATATTTGTCAACTAATCTCTTATTTGTTTATCAAATCACTGACACAGGCTCTGGAAAGTGAGTTGAGTTCACACTAGATTCAATGGTAACAAGTGAAATGCACAATGGTACTATAATTTCTATGGGAAAAAAAGATCATCATTTTAGGCTATATAGTTTTTCTCACTTTGTTCCTAAATCTCCTCTAACAACATTGGTCACTCATTCAAATGAGGTGAGTTTTTTGTGGTGTCAACGATTTGGCCACTTCAATTATCACTACTTGCAACAACTTAGTCAATACGACATGGTTTTAGGGTTGCCTTCTATTCAAAATTTTAATTGAATTTTCCAAGGATGCATTCTTGGTAAGTTTCCCAAGGAGAAATATGATAAAGATAAGGCATGAAAGACCACACAACTATTAAAGTTGGTATACAATTATTTGGAAAGATCATTTCCACATCTATCCTTCGATAAGTCTCGACATGTCTTGACATTTATTGATAATCTTTCCAAATACACTTGGGTTTAGATTCCAAACAAAAGTTTATGGTCTTTGACTCTTTTCAGGATGTCAAATATTTTATAGAGAAACAATCAAGGGAATTCATAAAGATTTTGTGTAATGATAATGGGGATGAATATGTTAACCATCAGTTTGAATAATTTTATTCTTCAAAAGGTATTGAATTGTAGAACAAAACTCCATGTAGTCCTCAACAAAATGGTGTTATAGAATGTAAGAATGTATCCTTGCTTAGGAGATGGGAAAATTTGTATCATTCTAAATATTTGGCACCTTAGTGCTAGGAAAAGGCTATAAACTATGTGTGTTACATCCAAAATTGAGTCCCTCACAAAACTCTGAAGGGGGTAACTCCTTTTCAAGCTTAAAATAGTTGAAAACCCATAGTTAAGCACTTTTGAGTGTTTGGTTCTCTAGTATGGGCCCACATTCTAGAAGAGAAACACAAGGCTATGGATCCTCAAAGCAAGCTTTGCATATTTATTGGGTACCCAGATGATGCCAAAGGGTGCAAGCTTATCCATCCCACCACTCATGATTTGTTCATTGAGAGGAGTGTTTGTTTTGAGGAGATACCTTCTAGTTCTTCTCCTACCACTTCTCCATCCACTATCATATTGGAGATGTTGCATCATGATGACAATTCTTCAAAGGATCTTAATCCTCCTAATGTCAACGAGGAGTCTTATTCCTCCATTTAAGATGACAATAGTGATGATGAGGATTCACATTCCTCTCATAGTCATCATTTAGGGGTTGATGATTCTCTTCCAAACTCTCCAACCTCAATCCCTCTTTAGAATCATCATATATTATAGTTAACAGGTGATTGGGTTAGTGGTCCTTTAGATAATAGAAGAAGAAGGTTACAATTTCAGTAGGATCCACATCTCTTCATTGCTTCAACTTCAAATCTATGGTCTTTTTGGAAAGCTTCAAGTATCCCCAAGTGGCATGTTGCTATGTAGGAAGATTTTAGTTCCTTAAAAAGGAATCACACATGGGATTTAGTCCATCTAAACCTAAGGGAAGAAAACTTGTTCAATGTGAGTGGATTTATCAGACAAAAATTGTAGTAGATGGGTTAGTTGACAAGTATAAGGTTTGTTTGGTTGTAAAATGACTCTCTTAGGTTTATGGGATTAACTACTTTGTGACTTTTGTGCTAGTTTCTAAAATGAATTCCATCTAACTTGTCCTTGCTATAGTTGTGGCCCATCATTGGGAAGTTCACCAGATGAATGTGAAGAGTTCCTTTCTTCACAATGACCTTCAAGAGGAAATCTATACAGAGCAACCATAAGGGTTCATATACAATCCTTCACCTGTTTTCCATATTCAAAAGTCTCTTTATGGCCTTAATTAGGCTCCTTGAGCTTGGTATGTACCAAGATGGTCTCCTTCCTTTTGATAGATGGGTTCACTCAATGTCATTTTGATCTAAGTGTCTACATTCTATAACAAGATGACACATTTTTAGTTCTCTGTGTTGATGACTTATTGGTCACAATGAGTCACTTGTCCACCATCAAAGTAGTGAAAACTACCTTGCATGATAGATTTTTGATGTCAAACTTGGGTATCTTGAATTGTTTCTTAGGGATTGAGATCACTTGGTCATCTTTCAATATCTTCCTTGCACAACCTAAGTATGCTCTTGATATGCTCTCCAAATTTCATATGGCTGATTATAAGCTTGCACTGAATCCATTTCAGTCAAGGGTCAAACTTGAGGCTAAGTGTTCTTCACCCTTGGTTGATGACACTTTATCTTGATATCTTATTGGGAGTCTCATACATTTGACTCATATGAGACTCGACATTTCATACGTTGTGGGCATGGTTTGTCACCACAAAGTGTATACCTTGACATTTTCACACTTGATATGGGAGTAATTGATGACAAATTGGACTTAATGAGGCCTTGATTTATTGTTGTGAGGTGTTTTACACATCCACATTAGGTCTTGGACCCTTGCAAACTAAATAAAATACATCTAACAATGTCTTGTAAAGGTGTTGTTAAAGACTTTCACACTTTTCTAGACTCTTATTAAGCATCTAAGTCTAATGAACCTATTTTTCCCCTTATAAAATGTATTATCACATTAATCTAGAAGGCTTGTGAATTAAACTTAACTCTAATTTAGTGTTGTAATGTTTCTTACACATTCACATTGGATGTTGTGCCTTTCTAGGTTGTGTGGACCTAATTTTAATGATATAGAGTGTATTTAATCACACTTTCACATTGAAATTTGTGTCCCTATCCCTAATTTCCCTTTACATCATCATTAATAGGCCTCTATGGCCCCATATTGTGCATCCCATGGCTTAATTTGATCAAAGACCCAACTAGAACAACCTAGAAGCCTAATTTGTTCACTCCCTGACAATCCAGTTGGAAAAATAACCCCTGTGGGACCAAGTCACACATCTGGGTGAATTAGTCCCATCTAGGTGGGACTAAGTCACCTAGCTTGGCGACTTAGTCGCATTTGGGCTATTTTTGAGGTTCGGGTGGGAAAATTTGGATTTTAAGTTTATTTTTCCTTCATGTCGGCCTTGGGGATCAAATTAATAGGAGAATTAGGTGGATTTCCTATAAATATAAGTATCTAAAACCTAATTCATAACCTAATCATTTCATTCATCATTTGTCTTCCACCTCAAGTCAAGCAAGCTAGGGTTTTAACATTCTAAGTCATCAAGATAGCTTTCAAGGACATTCAAGGGCAAATTCTTCATCTATTGCTATAGAAAATCAAGATGTATCATCATGAAAAGTCTCTAAATCCATTTCTTCATTCTTCATTGTCTTATTTCTTCATTTTGGTTTAATTACCAAAAAGGGGTTTGACCAAGGCAAGCCCCCATGCCCTAACATTCAATATTTCTCTCTCCATCGTTATGTGTTTGCAGATTTAGGTATCTTGAAGATGTGGAAATCATTAAAGGTTAAGTTGCAAAGTTGTTGAGGACACCTCCTCATTTTTCAGGTCAAAATATCCATAAAAAAGTCTCTTATAATGCTAAAAACCAGAGATTCAAAGGCGAACACCTGTTAGGAACTGAAGTGTAGGTCAAGAGCTCCTGTTTCCACTTTTATATTTTTAGAAATTTAGAAGTGGACTAAGTCACCAATGGTGATGAATTAGTCCCACTACACATGTTTTTCATAATTTTTTATAGATTTGGATACCCATTTGGCCGAAATGAGCTTCAGTGTAATTTTCTAGTTCTGGGACTAAGTCGCCCAAAATGGCATAAGTGTCCCAGTAGGTCAAATTTTTAGGATCAACAACATTTCCAGTCTCCATTCTAGTATACAACACATCTCTAGCTGCATGCTTTTTGTTTTTCTCTCCTGTTCTATTTTGTTTGCATTTCTATTCATCCTTATAGGTCTCTTTGCATACATCATTGTGTTTTCAAACAAGGTGAATTTCTTTAGTTTTCATTTAATAATCAATATATTTTACCAATTTTCTACACTTAGATCATTTCATTTAGACACATTTCATCCATACTTTCATTATTCTTGAATGAGCCATCAAGTTTTTTTGGGATACCTTTCTCCTTTTAGGTGCAAAACCCTAGAAGTGTAAGAGAGAAGCCCCTACAAAATTTTTTGGTTCACATGGTCTCTCAATTCATGTAGGAGTCACATGAGTTGTATTAGAAAGGAGCTAAGAAAATTCTCCACTACATTTAGGGTACTCATAGTCTTATGATTCAATATGCAATAAATGTGGATATTGACTTGGGGGGACACATAGATTCAAATGGTCAGGTGATTCTTAGGATCAAAAGTCTACTTTACGATATTTCTTCTCACTTGGATTCGGTCCAACTCATTGGTCAAGCAAGAAGTAGTCTATAATTGATCTATCATCTATAAACGCTGAGTATTGAGGGAAAATTAATGCAACCACTAAGGCTATTTGGATTCAAAATATTCTCAATAGGTTTGAAATTCCATTAAAAAATCCTACAATCATCTTTTGTGATAATCAAAGTGCAATACAAATCTCAAGGAATCCAATCCATCACCAAAGGACTAAACATATTGAGATTCATATGCACTACATTCGGGAGCTAATTTAGGAAAACATTATTGATCTTATGTACTATCCTAGATTAGAGAAGATGGTAGACGTCTTCAGCAAAACCTTCACCAAGATCAAGTTCCTTCATATATGAGCTCTTTTGGGGGTGCGATAGGTGTCTACTTTAAGGGGGCTTCTTAGTCCATTTTTTCTCTCTACCTTGGGGTATTTTTGCTCTCTATCTTAGGGGGTCTATTCCTCTTATGGGGGGATTTCTTATTTTGGGGGCAATTTCTTTGTACATGTGTACCTCATTAGGATTCATTTGTCGATACCCATATTTTCACCCACCTAAGCTACACTTAAGGGGGGTGAACTAGTGTAGGTTTTTAATTAAATTCCTTATGTTAAGAGATATTTATTTTTTCCTACACATATTATTAAGCTTTCTTAGGTTAATTATACTTGGTTAATATGCTTGGCCACATGTCATAATCCATTAATTACATGTATTGTTCTCTCCCACACATGGGTAGTTGAGTCTCATACTCACTTTTGAATTTACATGCCACCCCTCATAACCATTAGTTTGTCTATATTTGAGTAAGTTTTGTCACATATTTTGGCATTTAATTAGTAGGTAAAACTTCCCACCTATTATGTGTAGTTCTAGAGTTAATGCACCTCTTGGATACATATTTTTCCATATTTTTACTAAATAAATAACACTATACTCTCATCTTGGCTAGTTCAATGAGAGAAAAGTGACTATTCTTTCTCTCTTTTAGGATTTCTCTCCATTCCACTATTTTTATGTTTGATCATTTGTTGATTGGAGTGTATGTGATCTATGACCAACATCAAAACTTGGCTCGTTTCTCAATTCTTGCAAAATCTAACACCACTATGCATATGAATAATTTATAATAAATTTCTAGCTTTGATTGTGTGCAATTTTTATCATCAACATTTTGGATCAAACATTAAAAATATATATTATCTTAAATAAAATAACTAAATTTGATGAGAAATATAATGTGAAATGAATTATCATAATTAAAATAATCAAAGACAATAAAAAATATAATGTAAAACCCACCCACTATATAAAAAGTTGAAATAAACACAATACAAAGTTTGATATAGCAAAATTTAAGATAATAACATGTAAAATGTGAAACCTGTGATCAAATATAAAAGAATCAAAGTGTTGAATCCAATAAAAATAATAATGTGAACCCTCTATCTCAAATTAAAAGGACTGAAGCCAATAAAAAGTACATTAGAAACCCATTTCTAAAATCAAAAATATGGAATCCAAAAGCAAGTATAATGTTAACCCACTATCAAATATAAAGGATCATATATAATGCATAACCCATTATGTGTGACATCAAAATTGAAGCCAATTATAGTTAATCTAATTAACTTGTATAAATTTTTGAAGGAACTTCTTAGAACCGACTTTGTGGCTACATGTGTATTTTAACTTCTTCCACAAAAGCATGCTTGAACCAACCCACTATAGGAAGGATAGGGTTCAATTGCCTCACTAGAAGGATATAATCATAAAACCAACCTTATTTCCATCAAGGATAAAAGGGAACTATGCTTAGTAGAAACATGGGAAGATACACAAGGAAGACTATGCTCTATTTCCAAAAAATAAAATAAAAATTCACGAACTAAATATTTTTAAAAATGATTTCCCAAAAATATTTTGAAAGATAATATATAATTATTTATGCCTAACTTTATGGATAAAATAACACATTTCTTACCAAGGGTTGAAAAAGAAAAGAAGCTTCACGTAGGAAGAGATAATAGGTCCACCACACAAATTCCCTCTCCTGTATTTTATATACTTTTTCCTTGTGTTTCAATATCCCCAATCAATTGAAAAAATTATAAACATTATAATTTTGGAAAATTAGATATTTTACAAAAATAAAAATAAAAATGTAAGGTTGCTATAAACAAGCCCTACACTAAAAGCATTAAAAATGGAAAATTTTGGAGCAAATCATCCAAACCCATTGAATTATAATATTTATTTGTTTTGATGAAAACAAAATTTTTATGTATGTTGACTGTAAATAAATATCATAAAATATAGATTGTTATTGTCAAGAAAAGCATTAGCATTGTTATAATTACATCATAGACACACAACATTTTTTTTCTTGAAGTATTAGTTTATGGTTTGACTATTAGCAATTTAACATTTGATCAAACCAATGGTAGCAAAACTTTTAGTAGCCAAGCAACTAGATACTATGCACACATGTTTTAAGAACAAAACATGAGAACTAACTACAATGACTAAATATCCTACCCAAAACTCTCTAATGACTAACTTAGTGTTAGAGGAATCTCAGGAAAATAATTTTTTATAAGAGATAGCATGTTCTAAAAAACTATGCAAGTGTAACTCATTTAAGTAGATTTTTTTACTTGCTCATATTCATCAATCCACACACTATGGCTAGAAAAATATATAGAGAACAAATTAAACCTTGTTATTCAATGTTTAATCTAAAACTTGGTTCAATGTTGTGATGTCAAAGAATTTTGAGGTAGAAAAATAATATTTAAAATGGATTTTAATGTGGAAAATATAATTTATACAATATTAAGAACAAAGTTTCAACAAGTGGATAAGAGATCACATTGGTTGTTTATAGTGTTGCTAAAGATTTCTTAGCATATTTGGCATGTAACTTTCCTAATAAGATACATTTTTTTATCATTACAAGTCAAATATATTTCTTACAATATCAGTACAATTCAAATAGATTTCTTAAAATTGATAGATTAAAATATAGATGGGTCCTATAGAAAATAACTTTTTTGTAAAAATCTCATATATAAAAAATATAAATGTTCATATATAATATACTTAACCGTTTAAAAATAACATCGTGACAACCCGCCTAACATTTGAAATTAAATATATAAAATAAAAAAAAGGAACATGCCACTTCTCTTCATATCTCCACTTTTCCAAAAACACATAAAAGAAAAATATTAGACTAGATAATATAGTAGTTCTATTACTAGTTTATAGAATCAATACACTTCCATAAAGAATAATAATATAGAAGAAAACCATTAGACTAGATAAAATAATAGTTCTTTCACTAACTTAAAATATAGAAACAATTCTATATGTGTCTCATTCAACCCACACAAACTCAATATATTAAAAGAAAATTTGAGCCACTTTAGGGAATTTCATACAAAACTATGAGGTACTTCTAATCTCATACCCATAATATAAGCTACAAAGAAAATTAATCATAATTTGAAATCATTAAAGAGATAATATCTATATAAATTATTCTTTTTACATTTTTTTTGCATGAGTTCTTGTGAAGGTTGTGGTGATTAGAAGTAGCACTTGCAACTACTATATCTTACCAAAATACACTTCTAGTCATGTTTGATGGATGTTCATACCTTGCTCTTTTCAACAAACCCATGTTGAACATATCCTACAATCATGGCATTCCATGACACCACATCTCTTTGAGGCATTTGTCAAGCTATTCAATGTCATGTCTATGATTCTACATTTTGTATACATGTCTACTAGGGGACTTATAACTACATCATTTGACTAAAATCCCCATTCTCTTATGCTTTGATGAATGTCCATACCTTATTCTAATGCTCCCATTTTCACACAGGCTATAAGGATGCTAACAATAGTTGTAGAGTTTGGTTTGACACTTGTTAATTGGACTTGCTTGAAAATTTCTAGAGCCTCCTTGGAAATTTGAGACACTTTAGTCAATGCCATATGCTACAAGAAACTTCAAATCTCTTGCTCATAATATAAGCTACAAAGTAAACTAATCACAATTTGAAATCATTTATTAGATAATAATTTTGTGTATAAGTTCTTTTGGAGATTATGATGATTGAAAGTGGCAATTGTAACTACTACATCTTACACATATCCACTTTCAATTATACTTGATGGATGTTCAAACCTTGCTTAAAAGTTTCTAAGGTCTTTTATAGTAAAACCATGTTAAATACATCTTGCAATCATGGTATTCTATAACACCAAATTTCTTTGAGGTATTTTGTCAAATTGTTCATATGCCTTGTCTATGCTTCTAAATTTTACATACATGTCTACTAAAATATTTGATAAAAATCACTTTTGATAAAAATCACTTTTGTTATGCATTGATGAATGTCGATACCCTATTCCAATGATCCTATTTTTGTATAGGCTATGAGGATGTTGAAAAAGGTTGCAAAGTCTGGACTTACACCTACCATTGCATTTGCTTGACACTTTCCAAAGTCTTTGAAAATTTGACCCACTTTAGTGAACACCATAAGAAGCTACAAGGAACTTCAAATCTCACCCACACAATATAAGATACAAAGAAAATTAGACACAAATTGGAATCATTTAAGAGAGGAAATGCATAATTTCTTGTGAAATCTATGGTGATAGGAGGTAACACTTGCAACTACTACATATTATAAAAATCTACTTTCAATTACGCTTCGACGGATGTCCACATCGTGCTTAAAGTTTCTAAGCTCCTATCAACAAATCCATGTTGAGCATATATTACAATCATAACATTCCATAACATTGAATTTCTTCAAGACACTTTTGAAATTGTTTGTGTGTCTTGTCTATGCTACTACATTTTGCATACATGTCTATTAGAGCACTTGCAATTATGATATTTGACAAAAGTTCCTTTTATACTTTGATGGATGTTTATACTTTTTTCCAAATCTCCTATTTTTACAAAAGCTACAAAGATATTGACAAAGAATGCAAAATTTGACAAAGAATGCAAAATTTGATCTTACACATACCAATCGCATTTGTTGAAAAATTTACAAAATCTTTTTGAAAATTTGAACCACTTTAATGAACACCATAAAAAACTAAAAAACTTGAAATCTCATCCACAAATATAAGCTAGAAAAAATTAATCACAAAAGAGAATTTCTAGAAAAATTCTTCTTTATTAAATTTTGTGCATAAATTATTGTGAAAGCCATGATAGAAAGTGGCATTAGCAACCATTACTTATACTTTGATGGCTGTCCACATGCTTAAAGTTTCAAGTCCTTTTCAACTGTGCCCTTTTGAACATATCTTTCAATCATGGCATTCCATGACCACATTTCTTTGGCATTTTGTCAAACTCTTCACGAGTCATGTTTATGTTTCTACATTTAGCATATATAAAGTTAAAAACAACAACGACCAAATGAATTAGAATATAAAGTGCTAGATAGACAATACGTCATTTAAGAGTTAAAAAATAAAATAAAATTGAACTTATAAATTGTCATAGAGACCGTCGCTAGACAGGGACTAATAATTTATGAATATAGAAGAATAAAATAGAATAGAGCAGAAGTGTGGAACACTCATACGATGATGATAGGACAAATTAGCTGGAATCCATACGATGATAGGACAATTTAGATGTTATTCATACGATGGCGTTTAGGGAAATTTGAAGAAGCTTGCAATTCAAATGATACCAATTCATGAATATATAAATCATCGCCAGGGGCCAAAACTCACCCTACATTCCTGGTGGGAAGGAGAACAGAAAATATCATGGCGGACACTGGTGTGATACGAGTAATCTTCTGTGGCGTTGCCTTTCCTACCGCTTTCGAGTACACCCAACAATACCTGCTTCCGTATAAATTTGTCCAGGTATATTCTCAAACACTCTTTCTTTTAAAATGTTGGTGCTCATTTATTGAGGATTGAATTCGTGGCCATTTTATCTTTGATTTTAGTCTGCACACGGTATAAAGGCACCTCTATCGAATGCCATTTGAACCCCCGAGGCGGCCAATAAGCAAATAGAGTGGTACCTCGGCTTCCCCTGCAATTGGACTTTCACATGGCTTTGTGGGTCATATGCCACACGTATTTGTTTAGATTAATGCTAATCTGAGCATGTAGGTTACTAGGGTTTCTGAACTTTCAAAAATGTAGGCTTCCTTAAGATTTTCTTTAAATATCATCGTATAAATTGAAGCTAAATTGTTCTATCATCGTATGAGTTGGCATTAGAGTTTAACACTTCTCTGATGCCAACGTCAGCTATGCATCTTGTACTTGTTTTAAGTGAAGGTTGAACTCCTTCATCCTCCAGTGCATAGCAGTTTCTTGATTTGTATCATATCCATTATAAAAATGGATGCATTTTATGTAGTTTATATCCTTTTTCCACCTCAAAGGCTCTTGTCTCTAGTTATTTACATTCTTCTTTCTAAAAAGAAATTTGGTCATCTTTTGAGAGGACTTATACCCATCTTCTTAAATACTTTACATAGTCTTAGATGGCAACCGACTTCATGTAATGTCCTTATTTTTACCAAAAATGATTTGTGAACAATTAGTCAAGTTTCCAAGTTCTTCCAAAAGCTAATTGGTGATTAAGGGGGAACTCCAAAGTTCTTGGAGAGCACAATTTCAATTTAACAGAGTTGATATTCATGGCAATGAGTTTAGTTGGTTATGTAGAGCCTCTTGATGCTTCTATTTTCGATGTCCACCCTCTTACGAGCTCTCCAAACTTCTTGGAGGAGCATACTATTTTTAGTAAGTCATTTGGTTGTTTTAGTTCATCGTCCTAAGACCTTAGGATCACTTTGACACTAAGTTACCGGTTCGGGTTTGGGGATGGGTAAGGGTATGAGAACCCGGTATGTGGGTATGTGAAATTTTTTTTATAGGGGTTTGGGTATGTATGGGTACGTGTGTGTATATATATACAAAAAAATAAGAGAAATATACAAAATTGTAAAACTAAATCATTTCATAGTATGATACTTGATCATTGATCAATGCCAAATGCCAAAGATAAATATTAAATGCTCCAAACTCTTGTAGATTCCTCTTTTAGTCTATCATGAACATCCTCCTCGTTTTGCCTTGGAGGTTCCACAAAATCACTTCTACAAGAATGTGCTATATGACCAAAGTTATTGCATTTGTAGCACACAATGTTGTACTACATTGGAGGATCAAATGAATTATAGTTCCTCTTTAAGAAACCAAATTGCCTTGGTGGAAAGATCTTTTGAATCTTTCATGGTTATCCCTGTGAGGAATGTTGTTCTTTTGTGAGATATTACTTTCCTTCTTGGTGCTACTATTGATAGAGTCCTTGAGCACATTAGCATATCCTTTAGGCTTTTATTCATTTATCTTTGTTGGTAGTTCAAAAGTCTTAGAACTTGACTTTTCTTTGGTGGTCTTATGATTTCCCTCAAAGCCAAGACCAGTCTTGATGAAGGGTGATCTTTGGGAGTTGATAATGTCCTCTAGAATTCTGGGGTTTTTTTCAAACTTCAGGCTTCGATTTAATTGATTATTAGATTTCTCCAACTCTTTGTTAGAATATTGTAATTGATGTCAAAACGCATGTCACATTGTAGTCATTGATGTCAAAGGAAGAATAAATTAAATCATCTGAGGCCTTTCAAGATAACCTACAATTGTGACTACTTTCAAGAGTTATACGTCAAAATGGAATTAGTTTATATACACAACAATCTTATGGGCATTTATTAACAATGGTAATTTGGATATACTTTTGGTAATATGAAAACTAAACATTAAATCATTGTAGCCGACCTCACTTTGGCACCTAAGTCTAAATGCATCTTTATATATGAATCGACCAAGTAAAGAGATAAAGTATAGCAATTATGTGGAGTAATGAAGGGAGCAATATATTCATGATTAAAGGCAGTTACTAAAAAGGCAGCGACTATGTAATATGCAGCGATTATTATCAATAAAGGAAATTGTCCGATTTAAATAAGACAAAAAATATAAAGTGCAGTGATCATTAAAGTGATTTAAAAACAACAATTAAAGTTTTTAAAAGGGCAGTGATTGGATTTCAAAAGATGGAGATTAAGGAATATTAACAAAAAGGTATGTCCTTTTGAAAAGGAATGACTCTCCATATGTGCTCACACCCCTTCTCCAAAGTAGGAGAAGATATTAAATCAGATTGAATAGTATGAATTGAAAAGTAGATAAGACAATAATAAAAGCATATATCATTCAAACTCAAGTAGCCTTGTATAAAGAATGAATATTATTTGATAGAAGGCAGATTATTGTGAAGGATAATGTATGTGTGAGCAGATTTGTGAAGGTGAATGAATGTGAGATAAATATGAAGGGTATTTATGATTAGAGAGATATAAATGTAGATTTGAAAGAAGAATTTATAGCAGTTTTGTGTGAAGAGTTCATGCAAAGATAAAGGAGATGTTTATGCAGAAATAGAAGAGGTTTATGGCAGATCTATAGAGAAGAGTATAAGTAGATTTGAAGAGAAGAACTTGTTGATTTGAATGTGATTGTTCATCATCCATTCAAGAAGACATTCACAAGAAGATAGTATCATAGAAGGTTGGTGCCTCATATTAAAGATATTGGTGTCTCTTGCTAAGTTGGTGCTTAGCTGTGCGGTTAGTGCCTCTAGTAGGTTGGTGCCTATGAGTTGTGGGGATTGGTGTTTCCAGAGGGTTGGTGCCTATAAATTCTTCAATTGGGGATTGGTGTCTCCAGTGGGTTGGTCCTCACACATTGTATAAGAGGGGATTGGCGTCTCCTGTAAGTTGGTGCCTACAAAGATTGTAAAAGAGATTTATATAAAAGCAATATTTTGCCGTGGTTTTCTCTCGTAAGGGTAAACAATTTCAAGCTCCATTTTCTCACAATCTGTAATGTCTCCATTTTTAGCCCTATGCTCTTTAGTGATTGTTAGCCTATTTTTGGAGTCCCATAGGCTAGTCAGAGGCAAAATTAGGGTTTTCGTATTTCCTAGGAGGTTTCCTTTTGAGTTTTTAGGGGGTGTTTGCAAGACTTTGGTAGAGTGTCTTTTGGGTTTTAGAGAGCTTCAGGATGGTGTGACATGCATTTCAATTTGAGAACATTTTTGGACTTATTGTTTTTAGTAAGTTACAACGGCTGCCCAATTTGTGCTCAAACGGAGATTGGAGTCACTATTTTTAGTAAGTGCTGTTTTTAGTAGTGGGTTATGGGAGCAGTTCAACACTCAGTGTCTATTTCAGGTAGTGTGGCAATTCTGTTTTGGCAATGGCTCTTCCAACATTCTTGGAGTCCAAAAATGGAAGGTTTGCAACTTAAGTTAATGTTTTATTGTTGAGTTGCTTTTGTACCCCATGTCTAGGTGTTATAACTTGAAGTTGTGTTTAAAAGAGGGACTCTTGACTTGGATGCCTATGTTGGAGAAGTATTTGCATTTTTTAAAGTTAAATTGGAGATATATACATTTCAAAGGTTTATATTGTGCCTTTTAAGATGGATGCCCAAGTCTAGGTAAAAAGACTTTTTATTAATATTTTATATTGCTCAAAAGTGGCATCCCTTTTTGGAGGGAAAGGAGATTTCAAACTTTTGGGTTGGAAAGCTATTTATAAAGGGCCTTGCCTCTTCATTTGGGACCCATTGCTTATCATAATGAAGTGCTGTTGAAATTTTTCAGAACTCTTGCTTCGAGGAATGCATACCTCCTAGCCTTTGTCAGTTTCGTGCTTGAGAGATAGTACCTAGCTGATCTAAGACTGCTTCTTCATTCAAAGATTGTAGATAGAGCTTCATTGGAGATGGCTTCTTTTGACGTCTTTTGATTTTGGTGTGGTGATGAGTTGGCTTTCAATTTCTGCCCCTTTTGGTGTGTTTTCTTCAGTTTCATGTTGCTGGTTTGGTGTATGGCTGTAGCATGTTTGTACTCACATCTTTCAGAGGAGTGGAGCATTTTTTGTGGGTATTGACTCATTAGATAGCTAGCACTTGGGTGCCCCTATGCTCTAGTTTGGGTGATTTTACATGGTGTATTGGATTTTTAGCTGAGGTCGCCCTTCTCGAGGAGGTTATTCCATTTGCTGTTTGTGCCTTGGGATCCGTGCCAAAATAATGACTGATTGGAGTGGTTTGGCTGTTGGAAATTGGACGCCTAGCCTCTAGGCACCTTTTGCTTTCAGTTTGGAGGTATTTAGAGAAGTTTTGAGGGAAATACGAGCATGGTGTTTCTAGGGCTTGCTGGTCTAACAAATCAGAATGCTGCAATTTCGTATCAGACCTGGTGTTAAATTTAATGATCAGATTTAATGCACAGAATTTAATTCAAAATCAGACAATAAGAACACAACAGATACCCTGGGAAAACCCTCCTATTGAGGGAGAAAAACCCAACAACAATATATCACTTATATATTGAATCAACACAATAATGTCGCCTTTACAATGAGCCAATATAAAGGCCAATAATAAGCATCACAAGCTGATGCACACACAGAAATATAATTCTATCTTCAGATGATAAAATCTCAGCTTCCAACTATGCCGATCTGCCTTGAAGAATAACACGCACTTGACAAAGAATGGATATATGAAACTTGATGATAAAACAATGAGAGGTGGTGCATATATATACACAAGCGATAGGTCGTCACCCTTCAAGAAAGTCGACCCTTCATAGGAGATAGCACCCTTTCAATAAATTGCGTCCAATGGTAAGTAAGTCGGCCTCCTCATAAATCGTGTCTCTTTAAGGATCGAGCCACTAACAAATATAGACTAATATTTATCAAGGGACATGACCCATCATAAGATACAAACTCAACAATTAAATAAACGAAAGACTATTATTTAATTGTTCTTAAATGCACGATCTAGGTTGGAATATATGATTGCCGTTGCCATAGAACATCAACACTCGCTCTTAGCTAAGGAGTATACTTCTAGCTGCACAAGACATGTCACCTCATCGTGATGTCTACTACCATGGCTACAACCATAAGTGGAAAAGAAGAATATCACCTCATTGTGATATCAAATATCACCTCAACATGATATCAACCATAATGGCTACAACCGTGTATGGTATGTACAAGCGTTCATCACTTGTGTGATGTTGTCACGTTAACATGACTTTCACCATGGCTCTTCCAGAGGGTGAAACACAAGTACAAAAGTCATCATGGACTCTCTCGTGTGATGCTGTTATGGAGTCACACACATGACATCCACTGTGATTCTCCTAGAGGGTGGAATCAAGGGATTACACCTCTAACTTCTCTCACAGAGGAGAACTCATTAATCAAGGGATTTCACCTTGAACTTCTCTCATAGAGAAGAACTCATTATAGGCTATCACTAATACTGAGACTCTTACTCAGTTAAGGCTGGATTCTCCACCATACCAAGCTTATCTCGAAAGTACACAAACTTTATTTTGGAGAGGGGCTTGGTGAGAATGTCTGCCATTTGCTCATCAGTGCTAATATATTTCAACTGTATAGCCTTCCTCAATACCATATCTCTAATATAGTGGTATTTGATCTCAACATGCTTGGTTCTTTCATGAAACATAGGATTGACAAAAAGCTTCTTGCAACTTTGGTTAGCACAATGAATGATAGTAGGCTTTGTTGATTGTCCAAACAATCCTGCAAGGAGCTTATGAAGCCACTCTGCTTCTCGAGCTGCCATACAAGCTGCAATATATTTTGCCTTTGCTGTACTCAATGCTACAGATTACTGCTTTTTGCTGCACTAGGAAATCATAGCAGTTCCCAAACTGAAGGAAGATACAGAGGTGCTCTTTCGATCCGTGACACACCCTGCCCAATCAGAATCAGTATAACCATGTAGCTCCAAGTCAGCATCTGAAGAGTATCTCAACCCATATCCAAGTATGCCATGCAAATATCTCAAGATATGTTTAGCTGCAACAAGATGTATCTGTCTCGGTTCACACATAAATTGACTAAGTGCACTCACAACATAACAGATATTTGGGCTAGTGTTAACCAGATACATTAAGGACCCAATCAATTGTCTGTACATTGTAGGATCCACCAAGTCTGAACTAGCTGCAGCCTCCTTCAATTTATGTAGGTTGGTCTCCATAGGTGTGGACATGGATTTGTAATCCATCATACCAAACCTCTTAAGCATATCAATGGTGTACTTCCCTTGACTTAGAATCATCTCATCTGGTTTTTGCTAGACTTCTAAGCCAAGGAAGTAATGCATAAGCCCAAGGTCTTTCATCTCAATCTCAGAGGCCAACTCTTTCTTACATTTGATGATTAAGTGCTCTTCTCCAGTAAGAATCAAATCATCAACATATAAAACCAAAATCAATGCTTCACCATCAATTACCTTAAAGTATAGATTAGAGTCAGCATCATTCTTCAAGAAGCCCAAACTTAACAGCTAACGATCAATTCTTTCGTACCATGCATGAGGAGCCTGCTTAAGACCATACAAGGCCTTCTTTAGCCTGTAAACATGAGACTCCTTCCCATGTACCTCAAAACCATCAAGTTGCTCGATATAAACTTCTTCCCCGATCACACTATTTAGAAAAGTTGTCTTCACATCCATTTGATGAACCTTCCATCCTCTAGATGCAGCAATGGCAATGATGGTTCTGACAGAAGTATAGCGAGCAACAGGAGCAAATGTTTTTTCATAATCCCTCTTTCTGTGAAAACCCTCGAGCCACGAATCTTGCCTTGTACTTCTCAATGCTCCCATCCGTTGCATGCTTGATCTTGAAGAGCCATTTCAAAGATACCACATATTTGCCTTTGGGTCTAGGAACAATGTCCCAAACATCATTCTTTAGAATTGATTGGTACTCCTCTAACATAGCATCTCTCGAAACCTGTTGACTGGAAGCTTCCTTCACACTGGAAGGCTTAGACTCAATAATCAGACTCATCAAGGCAACATAACTAGAGAACTTATGTGGCCTTTTACTTTCTCTAAATGTACCTCTAGGAGCTGCAAACCTTTCAGCCTCTTACATGGTTTGCCTCGCCCAAAGAGGTCTCTTTCTTCTAATCACTATATCGGTAGGCCCATTAGTAGGTTCCAAGGGCTCAACTGGATCAACATCTTCCTTCGGTTCTGAAGTCTCCCTCTAAATCTCAGGAGTATGGTCAACTTCCATATCTTGAGAAGACTCATCATTGCCAATCTCCACATGAGTTCCCTTGGATCTTCTAAATGCAACATCTTCCTCGAATGTGACATCTCTACTGATCTCAATTAATTTCTGACCTGGGACATATATCCTGTAGGCTTTTGATGTCTCACTGTAGCCCACAAATATTCCCTTCTTGCCAAAAGGCTCCAACTTTGTTCTCTTTTCCTTTAGAACATGAACATAGACAGGACATCCAAAGATCCTCAAATGACTAACCTTAGGCTTCTTCCCTGTAAAGGCTTCTTCCGGAGTCATATTCTCCAAGACCTTGTGAGGACTTCTATTCTGAACATATACTGTAGTCCTAGAAGCTTCTTCCCATAAGAAGGTTTGCAAATCCTGGTCATGAATCATGGCTTTTGCTGCTTCCACGATCGTCTTGTTCTTTCTCTTTGCAACACCATTTTGTTGAGGATTATAGGGGACACAAAACTCCCTCTTAATCCCAACATCAACACAAAAATTTCGAAAGCTGCTAGAGGTATATTCTCCTCCATTATCAGATCTGAGGACCTTGATTCTTTTACTGGGAAGATTCTCTACTAGAGCTTTGAACTCCTTGAACCTTTCTAACACTTCCTCAGACTCTTTAGTTTTCAAAAATAAATCCAAGTCTTTCTAGAGTGGTCATCAATAAAAAGAACATAATACAAGAAACCACTCGAAGAAGGAACAAACATAAGTCCACATAAATCAGAATGAATAAGGTCTAAAATACACTTAGATCTACTTTCTTTACTATGGAATGGAGCTTTTGAATTCTTACCCATAGCACATCCTTTGCAGGTTCCTTCATGCTCTTGATTGGACTTAGGAAGTCCCGTGACCATCTTCTCCATGATAGGTAAGGCTCAGAAATGCAGGTGAGCCAATCTTCGATGCCAAAGATCACATAAGCTTGAAGAATCATGAACTAATGCCTATAGTGGACGCGCACATAGCCTATAGAGGCTTTCATGTCTAACAACAATTACTTGAGCATCCTTGAAACTAGAATTCTCCATCCACACAAGAACTTTTCCTTTGGAGAAGGCAACTTGATATCCTTTATCTTCTAGAGCTGAAATGGAGATGAGATTGCGCTCGATTCCTGGAACATAAAGAACATCACTCAATTGAAGTGTAATGCCGAAATCCAAATGAAGAGTAGAGGTCCCAATCCCTTTCATGGAGTAGCTAGCATCATCTCCGATAATGACTTGTTCGAAGAATCTCTCTCCACCAAGCTTGATAAGTGCTCCTTAAATCAGTGATGTGTCGAGAAGCACCACTGTCGATCAGCAAGTGTTGGTGTCTGCAGGTACATTGCTTGACAATGCCGAATAGAACAAGTATTTACATGAATCCTTCTGCGGAGAAGCATCATCAACATCTGCAATGGTGGGTTGTTGCTTAGGTCTAGATGGACAATGCTTAACAAAGTGGCCAAACTTATCACACCTAAAGCATTGAATTTTAGACATGTCTCTCTTCTTCTTGGAAGCGGGAGCATCATCATTTCCCTTATCTCGATTCCTCTTGAAGAAACCTTTCTTTCCATCTTTTCCTTTCTTCTTCGAAGCATGGGAGGCGAGAACATGAATATCTTCATTCTTTGAACTTTGACCAATGCCTCTAGCCACCAACCTTGATTCTTCTTGAATGCAGTCTGGGCTTAGACGATCAAACTAAGGCATTTTTGATCTTGCATTGATTCCTTGAATGTAGGATTCCCAAGACAAAGGAAGACCATTGAGAGCAAGCATGGTCAAGTCTTTGTCGTCAACCATATGGCCAATTGTCGAGAGCTAATCTCTCAAATTTGAAATCCTCATGAAGTAGGCAATCATTGATTCTCCTTTCGCCATCTTCACACGGTGTAGTTGTTGCTTCAGTGCAAGTGCCTGGCTGATATTGTTGATTTCGTACATTTCTTCCAATGTTTTAAACATGTCTCTTGCCGTCTTCAACTTAGAGACAATAGGAACAATATGATCCTTAACGGAATCAACCAACATTTTCATTGCCTTGATATCTTTCTTCTTCCACTTCAACTTCTCTTCTTCCTTCTCAGGTTTAGCAACATTGGACTTCACAAACTCACCCAAGTCACTCTTGTAAGGTAAGCATGATCCTGAATCTCCATGATGTGAAGTTGGATGCTCCTTCGAGTCTATCCTCAATCTTCAGTCCTTTCACCATCTTGACTAAGGTAGAGATAGACAAAGAAATATAAATAAGAGAATAGAGTATTGCTGTAAGGACAAATCTGATTACGGTCTCCTCAAACCTGGCTCTGATACCATGTTAAATTTAATGATCAGATTTAATGCACAAAATTTAATTCAAAATCAGACAATAAGAACACAACAGATACCTTAGGAAAACCCTCCTATTGAGGGAGAAAAACCCAGCAACAATATATCACTTATAGATTAATCAACACAATAATGTCGCCTTTACAATGAGCCAATATGAAGGCCGATAATAAGCATCACAAGTTGATGCACACATAGAAATATAATGCTATCTTCAGATGATAAAAACTGAGCTTCCAACTATGCTGATTTGCCTTGAAGAATAACACGCACTTGACAAAGAATGGATATATGAAACTTGATGATAAATCAATGAGAGGTGGTGCATATATATACACAAGTGATAGGTTGTCACCCTTCAAGAAAGTCGGCCCTTCATAGGAGATAGCACCCTTTCAATAAATTGTGTCCAATGGTAAGTAAGTCGGCCTCCTCATAAATCGTGTCTCTTTAAGGATCAAGCCACTGACAAATATAGACTAATATTTACCAAGGGACGTGACCCATCATAAGATACGAACTCAACAATTAAATAGACGAAAGGCTATTATTTAATTGTTCTTAAATGCGCGATCTGGGCTGGAATATATGACTGCCGTTGCCATAGAACATCAACACTTGGTATTTCCTTCATTTTTGGATATCTTTGTATTTTCCTTGGAGGATATTGTCTAACATTCTGGCCAACAAGTTGATCAGAATATCTTCATTTCAGTGCTTAAGATCCTATTACTGTAGCACTGATCAACTCTTTCTATTTCTTCTCTTTGCTTTCATTCTCATTGAAAAGTGGAAGAGGTTGGCTTGCCACCTAGCTTACTTTCTGTTTTGTTACCCCCTGAAATGTGGAAGAGGCTAGCTTGCCGCCTATGCAATTTCAATTACATTTACTTTCATTGTAGCTAGCTGAAAAGTGGAAGAGGCTGGCTTGCCGCCTAAGTACTTTCATTTCTATATTGGTCGGCTTGCCGCCAATATCTTTGTATTTCCAACTTTTCTAGTTTAGCTAACGGATCACCTTTTTACCGTATGCTCTCACCTTGCCCACTCTGGGATCTTGGTGATCAAAAAGTAGAGGGTTGCATTTGAGTTTGCTTATCTTTCTTTAAGCTAACGTTAATGGGTGAAGTTTATGTGCAAAAAATTGGGAAAAAACTATGGGGGATATTTCACAATCCAATTCCTTTGCCTTTAGCTGATCTCTTACAAATTCTATTCGTTTTGCTTCCTCAATTTGAATCTTTAGAGTCATGATCATCTTTTTGATTCTTCAAGATTTTGAGATGATTTCACTTTAGTTGTGCTATAGTCTTGAAGTTGTGATTTTAGTCTCAAATTTATTTTCTTAAGCTTCTTGATCTTATGGGAGGCAAAATGGGGTTCCTCCTCAAGATCCACTTCATCATCTTTGGTATGTTCTAACTTCTTTTAAATTTCTTTCTTCTTTTAATTTGTCTTCATCACCCTTTGCTTCTTTTTCCTGAAGAGTATCTCTTCTCTGTCACTATTGGAGAAGGTTCCATTGCTTTCTTTGGATGAGCTACTTGCTTCTTGGATGTAGAGACTCTTTTTATGCTTTCAACAGTTCTTTTCATGCTTGCCTTGTGTGCTCTTCTTCTTGTTATGGTGATGTTTTCTTCCTTTCTTTTTTTTGTATTCTTCTTCCTCTTTACTACCTTCACCCTCGGCCTATGAACACTTAGAAGCAAAATGACTTATATTACTACAATTGAAACATTTAAGAGTATACTTACCTTTGTGTTTGCTGGATTCTTTCTTGAGCTTCCTTACAAAGTGAGCTTCTTCTTCATCACTTGAACTTTCACTTGATTAGTATTTTTTGTTCTTTATCTTCTTGGATGCTTTGGAAGCGGCTTCCCATTTTGATGGCTTTGCCTTCTCCGTCCTCATTTCATATGCCGTGAGGATCCCATGCAACTCATCCATCTTCAAAGTGTCAAGATCCTTCATTTCATCGATGGCGAAAATTTTCACATCAAATCTCATGGGGAGAGATCTTAAAACCTACTGCACAATTATGGATTCTTCCATCGTTTTCCTAAGTCCTCTAATGGTATTTACAATCTCATCTACACAGAGGAGATAAGCTGCAATGTCTTCTTTATCCTTCATTTTCAAGCTTTCAAATTGTCTTCTATGTGCTTGAAGCTTGACCTTCTTAACTTTCTCATCTCTTCTATAGATATTCTTCAATTTATCCCACATGTCCTTAGCTGATTTGCAATGCATAACTTTCACAAACTTTGATACAGATAATCCACACAAAATTGCATTTTTGGCTTTTGCATTATTTTTGCTTGCCCTCTTTTCGGCTTGATTTGTTGGTGGGGTTTTAGGAGCAGTATAACCATGTTCAATGGATCACCAAATATCAAACCTAGAGCATTCAAATAAATTTCCATCCTGATGCTCCAAAAGGCATAATTTGTTCCATCAAACAATGGTGCCCTCATTGAGGAGAACCTATATCCTTCGGCCATGTGTGCTTCCAAGATCTACTTTCAAGTGATTAAGCTATTTTCGAAGGAACCCACTTTGATATCAATTAATGAAACACACACATTTATACTGAGAGGGGGGTGAATCAATATAAATCAATCTTTTATCAACTTAAACTTTAATAATCACAATGAAGCAATCACAAAAATCCACACATAAGAGACACAAAATTTTACGTGGAAACCCTTATGGGAGAAAACCACGGAAAAATATTGCTTGTATAAAACCTTCTTACAAATTTTGTAGGCACCAACCCACTGAAGATATCAATCCCCACCACTAAGTACCAACCCGGCAAGAGACACCAATCTCTTCTAATGAGAGGCACCAACCTCCCAATCTCCTCAATTAGGAGACATCAACCTCCAAATGAATATTATGTTTGCCTTCTTGAGTATTTCTGCTGCAATATGCTTCACAAATCTGCCTTAATGTCTTCTTAAATCTGCTCATAACATCATTCAAATCTGCTTAAAACCTCTTTCAAAAATCTGCTATAAGTTTGCTCCATTGTCTCCCACAAATGGGCTCAAATAGCTCTCATAAATCTGCTCAAATACTTTGTACAAATCTGCTTGAATAACCTCTTATTTCTGCTCTTCACACAAATATTATTCTATGAAAAGTGGTTGATTTTAACTCTCTTTCAACCCTTATACTTGCCAAAGCACCTCTTCATCCAAAAGAGGCGACTCCTCCAAGGGGGTCACCCAAAACAGAAACAATTAATTTGTATTTATTTTGTTTGCTTGCCCAAGATGGGTGCACATGTCAAGGGGGTCCTCCCTCTTTGGGAGGCCCAAATAAATTTATTTTTAATGAAATTACCCCCATCTAGGGACGCCATCATGAGGGGGGTCATCCCTATTTTTAATATTATTTAATATATATTTTGTTTATAGAACCTCCTCCAAATGGGCACTAGACATGGGTCGGACCATGTATACAATAAATTATTATTTTGCAAAATAATTAACTCCTTGCCAAACGATATCTCAATAATAGTGCCATCAATTTGGCACAATCTGACTTCTAATAAATTTGCCACTGACTTGCCGTTTGACATCAATGCCAATAATTTGACAATTGAGAGGTGAAAATTTGTAAAAAAATGTAGCTTTAGGTTAAACACCTTTGCTTTTATTTTTTGAATTCGATTTCATATATTATTTCTTTTAGTACTATGTTTGGTATCAATGATTAATCATGACAGTGTAATTTCTTGAGTTAAGTGCATTCTGCTTCAGTTTTTGGATTTCATTTTGAATATAAATTAGCATGAGAATCTAAAATTACATTGAGCCATAAGTTAAACCTAGGTGTATGTACAAACTACATTTTAGTTTAGAGTTATATTATATATAAATAAATATATGCATAACAGCACATATCTTGAAAGGCATGCTAATGACCTTTTTCTTTTCACTTTACTAATAAGTTTGAATTTCTAAATCATTTTGTTTGTTTTCTTGTAGTTTTCTTCTTTTTATTTTGAATTTTTTTTCACTATTCCTATATTCTCATAATGCCTAGTCTTCCATGATATTTGAATTCCAGGTGGATGCTGTACCCTTCGATGAAGTCCTTGATAAAATTGGAAATTATGATATATGTGTAGTGCGAGGCATGCGTCTTGAATCAACACATATTGCTCGTGCAAAACATATGAAGCTTATTATGCAATTTGGTGTAGGATTGGAAGGTATGTTACTATGTAATTGAAAATGCCTTTTATATAAAATTGCCCATAGTTTTTAAATTATATAAAATAAAAATGAAATATATATCTTTTGATTTTGTATACAGAAATATGAAATCTATTTTAGTGTAGCATGTTTTATGTTTCTTTCTTTTTATATTTGTATTCAATCCAACTTGCTGCCCATTTGGATTTAATCACATATTTCTTGTGTAGAATTAGATTTATCTTTTAATATGCATAACACAAAGCCCCTTAAACAAAAAGTGAAGTCATCTAAAACATAGACATATTGTGGAAGCAGGTGTAGATATTGAGGCTGCCACAAAATTTGGAATAAAAGTTGCAAGAATCCCAGGCAGTGGTTCTGGAAATTCACTATCATGTGCAGAGCTTGCTATATATTTGATTCTTGGTCTTCTTCGGGATCAGGTGAGTAGACATGACAACATTTTATCTTCCTTTTTGCTAGCAATTATGAATTAAAATGCATTTTGGTGGAAATTTTTTAAGCGATGGTATTTGACCAAAATAATTATGTTCCTCATGTGAAGATCTTATGATGATTTCAGAGCCTTTTTGGAGTTCCTATCCAGCTATAGATTTTTAAATTGTAATGCCTGATTTATCATCCACATGGCCTGAAACTCCATTTTGATCACATCAATATCTACTTCCTCACTGATTCTGGGTTAACCCCACTTTTGATTTTTGCAGAATTTTATGTCAACACACTCAACTTTTAACTTTTGACATCACAATTTCTATTCATAACGAAAAATGCCTAAGACACATTTGATACTCACAATAATATGTGAGAAACAACTTTTAAAACCATCATCGTTTGAACATTTCCTATTCATTGGAACCCATTTATTCACCTTTGGTGATCATTCTTTCTTCATTCTCTGGCGCTTTAACTTGTCAGAATTATATCTCTTTTAATTCTTAACATTTCGGCTTTAAAACTGGTTATCATTTATTTAACATATTACTTATGATTCCTCTAGTGAGAAAATGAAACCACCAACATCAACCTAACAAGTTGCCAAACATTCATAATTACACACAATCACTACATAAGAATAACTCTTCTTTGCCAATGGTACTTATGATAATCTACTATCATGGATTGCCTTTGGGTCTGGGTCTTGCTGTCCAGCATGTCTCACCAAATAAATTTGTATGAAACCAAATTCAACTTGAATTCAACTTGCCTCTTGCAAGTTGCAGAAATAAGAGAAGTCAATTTTTGTAGTTATTTATGTCAAAATGACCATACATCTCATTGAACAATGAGAAACTATAGCATTGTTGGGGAAAATGGGCTTTTGCACTTGGGGAAACTGTCATTCACTAGGTGGGCCAGCAAGGAGTTCTGTTTCTATTGATTTTTTCTTAGCCTGCTTCTTTTGCAAATATCAGCATATCATAAGTTATATAAGCAAGTAGTACTGTCAGTATCTGTTTCTTTTTAGCCTGCTTCTTTTACAAATATCAGCATCTCATAAGTTACATCTGCTTTAGTTCTCATATCTCACAAGTTACATCAGCAAGGAGTATTGCCACTATTCGTTTCTTCTTAGCCTGCTTCTTTTACAGATATCAGCATCTCGTTAGTTTCATCCGGTTTAGTTTTCATTGACAACTTGAAAATTCATAAAATGTATCCATACCCACCGGTTAAGGCTTTCCTGTTCTGATGGTAAGTGAATGCAGAATGAGCCAAAAAAGCAAATGAGTTAACAGGGGAAAGAACCCTGATACAGAACTATACTTCTATTAATTGGAATATCACATTATCAATACAAGCTTTATTATTTCTTCCTCCAAAGTTACAAAGTGTCTTATAATAGTATTCATGCATCTCTCTAGGTGACTCTTTACATAGCATAACTCTCCATGTACATAAATGATTTTTTTCCTTTCACTATTTATTTGAATTTTTTTATAAATCAATCTGTTGGATAAAGACAAAAGAGAATAAAGAAAAAGGGTAGAGCTACCATTGAGTTATCTAATAGACCAAGCAATAACAACTGTTATAAATGTCGTTTAGTTTGTTCTCTACGAAATGTTGAATTTTCATTTCTTGTCTCAATGAGTAATCAAGTGCCAAATTTCCTACTTTGTTATCATAGGTAATTATTCATCTCATGAAAGGAATAATTCTTCAATGAAGATTTCTTCTAATTGTTTGGACGCCTAGGACAAGTATTCTAATCAAACATTCATAGGGGAGGCTTGTTTGGTGCTTAAAAGAAAACTATTGCTAGTGTCAAATACAATCCTTTAATGTGCAAATAGGTCCTAATAAAAATACCTATGTTATTGGAAATGGCCAGTTTTAGTGTCAGCTTAGGACCAAATGGGAGTGGGAGCGAGGACGGGTCAACCAAGGCATGCCCTTGCCACCTTGGGTACCCTGTGGGTACATCCTTGAATGGGAGTGGGAATTGGAGGAAGGACAATTCAGTTAGGACATGCCTTTGTTGCCTCGGGTACTCTGTGGGTATGTTTGGGATGTACCTACAGGGTACTTTGGGGTGGCAGGGGTGTGCCTTGGCTATCCTATGATGTACCTGGGCCTAAAGGCCTGCTAACAATTTAAAAAAAAGTATATAACTTAAAGGAGTACATTTCAAAAGACTTAAAAAACCTTAAAATGTGAATGATAACCTGAAAAGTGACCAATATCATTCATTTCATAATCACAATGCACAAAAAAACCAATATGATTCCCTTTTGCCATTTTTGCATATTTGAAGCTGCTGTTTTTTTTTGAAAGATGAAGGGTTTGGAAAGGTGCCAAAACAATTTTCTAAATGCTACAAGAATGAACTAGCTTGCACAAGGGAGATTGATCGATCAAAGGTAAATGTTTTGTGAGATTCTTTCAAGATTTTCAAGTTTTTCAAAAAAAAATAAAAATATCTTTTTGTTATAAACAAATTTAAAATGTTTATTTTAATTTTTTTTCTTTTATTATTATTTTTTGCTATGCAAGTTGCTACCATGGGGATAGCTTCCATTATATTAAATAATGAAAACTAGGTTTTACCCGCTCCCAAAGGGTAGAGTTTCAAATCTTCATGTTCTCGATTGTTGCAATGTAGAATGAAGAGGAGAAAGGGGAGAATTTGAGATCTTCATGTTCGAAGTTGTTGCTATGTAGAATGAAGAGGAGACCTTCTTTTAGTTCCTACAATAACTCTTTCCTTTTTGTTGATAACATAGGATTGTCCATAAATTTCCTAAAGTTCTCAAAGTTGTAGATCACCAGACTTTTTCTGAAAAGAGGAAGACACATTTTCAATGTGTTATTCTCATTGAGATCCTCTCTGTTAAAAACACCACTGATGTTTGAGTTCAATCTCCTTCTTTCATAGTTGGACATAGCCTTCATTACTTTGCTGTGCCAATGATCTTTGAAGAAGTTGGCCACAACTAGTTTTCCCCACATTTTCCTGTCCAGATTATCAATCATATTGGTAAGTAGGTCTTCCATTATTTGCTGAACATGTACATCCCTCCTTTGAGCTTCCTCGTTCCAATGGTGGCTATAATTTCTCTATCTGCTGTCGGCAAGTTTATAATGAACAGATGTTGGAGTTGGTGTGATAATCATAAATCCCTCTCTTCACAGCTGTATGGCACTCCTCTTATGGACAAAGTTTTGGCCATCTTCCTCTTCACCTCTTTTAAACTTCCTTAATACCTCTATCACTATTTCGAACATTGGGAAATTTGTTCTGTGAGATAGCTTTTGATTTTCTCTTTGTATCTTATCCTTTTGGAACAACCAAATTCACATGTTTTGTTGCACCTCAGCCTTTGGACTACTATCCTTCCTTTCATCTGCATCTAGGATCCTTGAAATATTTTCCCAAACTTTTGTTTGATTTGACATAACTATGAACTCATTTTGTTCTACTCCTCTATTAGTCAAGAGGTCTCCAACCTTGTTTGCTTACTGGTATATGTGTAGGGAAAGTGATTGAAATATTTCTAGTATGGGGGTGATAGCTTCTATCCATTTCCTCCACTTCCAATTTGCAGCTCTTCTGCTTTTGATTGCATTGATACATACCATTGAGTCACCTTCTACATCGATCAACCTTATGTTCTTTTGTTCTCACTTTTTCAATCCTTTGAAGAGTGCCTCAAACTGTGCCTAATTATTTGTTCCAAATGGAATGTTCTTTGATAGTGCCCAAATGAGGATAGTAGCCTCATCCTTAATGATGCAACCTGTACCTAAGGCCTTGGGAATGCCTTGCAAGGCCTTATCAAAATTCATTTTTAATTTCCCACTTGGAGGGGCCATCCGCATAGCTTCCTTTCATTTTTCCTTGGATCCCTCTTTGCTATCCTTAGCCAAGTTTTTTATTTTTATTATGTTTATAAATATTGTAAGGTTTTTTTGTTTTTTTGAAAATTTCTAATTTCATGTACTCAAAGCTTATATTATTTTCAATTTTCTATACTTGTTTTGATAACAACAATCTATTCAAAATAGCTAATAGTTCAAGTTGAGTGGCCCCAACAACAATTAGGCACCTCAAATACGAACTAGCATCACTTGTATGGAAATATGTTATGATTATTGAACAACTTCCATGAGGTGGAGCTTGTCTTTGATGTTGTAGTCACTGTGGGATCAAGTATAAGAGCTCGTATAGTTGAGTGACAGCTCATCCCTATGTTATGACTGGCTTAGGATTTGAGTTTGTCAAGGGGCAAACAAGAAGGGGTTGCTAAAGGAACAACTTATGGCATATTAAAGAATAAGAAGAAGTTGATGCTGTGAAAGTGGGCAAAATTGAAATCTCATCCTTTAGTAAAGAAAGTATTAGAGAAGCAACTTGTAGGGTCTCTTTCGATAGTGGCTGCCCCACATTTTATCTTGGCAATCCCTCTATTTCTTCTCACAAAGAGGCCCATTAGAGAGAGCATTTTAGAATTAGGCGAGGGACAATATAGTTGAATACATTGCATGTTGCATTTATGCCAATGGTCTTCCTTTCAACCTAGTGAGATCACCATATTGATGGGAAATGCTGATAGCAATTAGTCAAACACCGTGGGTACTCGCTTATTCTACTTTGAAGGATTTATAGAGTAAATAGAAATAACAAAATTACAAAACATAAATTAATAACAATCATGTTTCGGAGGATATAGCTTTATTCTCATTCATTCACAGATATACAATAAGTACTTGAAAATCATAATAGTGGTCCCTGAGTATGAGCAAGTACATATAAATAGTAGATCAATGTTGGTTAAGACTACCAACTCTTGGTAACTATTAACCGACTATAACACCTATCAGGGACTAACACGTGATTACAAAACACAATTATTTATTTATTACTAGCCGACTAAAATATATTCACTTGACTTTCGGCTGACTACATGAGCCCCCTGAGGTATCCCTACTAAATCTAACCCCAAAAACTCATTTTTCAGGGTGTTCACATTTCGTCAAATAGTTGTTGTACAAACTCATGAGTTCTGATTTTCTGACTGCTGTTCTGATTTTCTGAGTTTTGTTTGATTGCTTTTGATGTTTGATTGAGTGTTTTCAATGCCAATAACATAAATGAAATGCATAGAACTGATATAAATGATTACACAACATAAATTGATAAACTTACTTCCATTTATGCTATTAAATTAAAGATATAAGGTCTGATTAAAATGACAGTTATGTCTGATATGAAAATTATCAGACTGTAACAGCTCTATTAAACCCAATACAAATGAAAGATTTGAATACCCAATATGCCAATAACATACCTGTTCTATGCCAGCATGAAAATACAATGTATGAAGGCTGATATGAGCATGATAACAATGGTAGAAGACTAAAATAGAATGTGAAATATGCAGCTATAGGTCTGATCGTTGTTATGGAAGTGCTGATATGAAATTGGTTGCCAAAATCAACTTCAAATGCCCACGAAACCCCTTCCCAATGATAGTGCACCAACTAGAAATTGTATGGCTAGTATGGAAGATGTCAAATCCTCAATGTAAACTTGTCAAACGGCTGGAATAAATCTGCAATGATGATTGTGCCACAAACCCTAGGTGCACTTGGCCAAAAATTGTACAGCCAACAAGTAGAATGCAAACATGTGATAGTATTGGCCTGGTTGAGACTTGATCTATCAATGGCTGCACCTGATCTGAAGAAGTATGCTAATATAACACTGCTGCAAACTCAGGCCTAAAAATTAAACGCATGAGACTCCTCCAATGAAGCCCAAATGAAGACCCAAAGTAGGTCCTCCTCAAAGGTGAACTGGGTTCTCGTCCAATTCACGATATCCCTTGGGAGTTTTAGTTTCCAGAAGATTGAAACCAAGCTGAAACCCTTCTCCAGAGTGCAAACTTGCAAGTCTGATATGAAAAATGACAAATGAATGCCAAAATAGAAGCCCAAAATTCACTTTATAACCTCCCATGAGCTTTTTTATAAAATATTCCTCCTCAAGGTTCTTTTCCTCATCAAAAGAAAGGGCCACTTTTTAAAACAACTTTGTTTCACTAGAATGGGGGCACTTTTCACTATTCACTTTATAATTCTTTGTTACTATTCACTTTTATTATTCCATTAAAGCAAACTT
>VDFB02072274.1:98802828-98818182 GCA_007258455.2 Sequoia sempervirens | reverse complement strand
ATAAAACAATAGTTAGTAAAGAATAATAATGTCATGTAATGTCATGTACTTTCGGGAAAATATGTTTAGATTAATGTTAATGTAATGTTGTTATGAAACGTCGTGTGGGTTGGTTGTCTAACCACCGCCGAGCGTTATATGTAGTCGGGTGGGTGTAGTCAGGAGAGAATAATGAATGAGTTTTGTTGCCGATGGTTATACTGTAAGCATTGTGATACTCTCTTGTACATGTTATTTCCTGAGAATGAATAAAGTTTTTGGCATTTTACTATGATATCTTTCCGTGTACTGTTTTATCCTATGTTCTGCATATTACAAGTTTGCCAGTAGTACGTCAGATTAGAATCCCATTCCGTAGGCAAACAAATGGCAGAACAATAACAAGACTGATAAAAATGCCAGTATAACATATTTCTCTTACATGTTTATATCATAATTTATTTATAACATATATGCATGCCACTTAAGTGAAATGCAAATGCATAATTGAATACATACCGCAATCTACTTCTAAAATTTAAATGTGTCCTACTTAACACTAAGGATTAAGGTCACTAGGACCATAACTGTTAATTAAATAGTTGGTGTTTATTATAGAGCTGATTTAATTGGTCATTTGGTAATTAGTGGACAGTATGCATAGCACTTGGAGCACTTTGAAAATGGCATAAGCAATTTTTCCAGAACTGTCATCCTAGTTCTCTTGTATTTAACATGTTTCTCATAGTTCATACCATTATTAGGTACTCTCTTTGTCAAGATTTTTTTGTCCAAACCAACATTTTCTGATATACAAATTTGAGATGGGTAACCCAGTGCCTGGCAGGCATAACTTTAGGTGCTAGCTCAATGCCGGAACTATTCTTAAACATTATACAAAATCAAAGTCTACAGCCAAGCTACTAGTAATCAAAATACCTGGGTGCACAGTGTACTTGACTCAGGCATTTCATTTGTAAGAAGTTTAGATGCATAGTAAACTGTAAAATTCTGAGTCAATTCATATAGCATTCTGCCAACTATGCTCTCTGGATTCTGAGATTGCCAGAAACCCAAATATGGATGCATCCATCCAATTACATACCAGTGAACCTTATCAGAAGTATCTTGAAAAGAAGCTACAAAGACAGAAAATCATGGCTGCACCTGACTCTAGCTCTCCGTTGGCATAAAGTTTAGATATCTACTAGAACCCTGAGTCAATTCTTACAGCTTTTCACTGATTTTGCTTTCTGGATTCTACTGCAAGGATACAGATAAACTACATTTTTCTAGAAACTGAAATATGGATGCATCCATCATTCATCTAATTACTATCAGTGGACCTTATCAGAAGCATCTTGAAAAGAAGATAAATGAAGCCCAACCTTTTTCATCGAAGAAAGAAACTTTGCATTCACCATTCCAACCTGCAGGCACAAATCTCCTAAATCAACTTGTCCAATAGCTGACTGCCCTCTTTAAAATCCTGATAAATATATCATGAACCACAGCTACATGGAAAGAGCATAATGCCAGTGGGAGAAGCTTTACCGTCTCTGCATTCAATTGGCAACAAGCAACTACTATGTCTGCTTCACTTGCAAATTCTAGAAGGCGTTCATTACCACCTTTCTCATCGAGGAGGTCATCACTAACACATCCATTTTGCATACTCTGTATTTGAGAAGTATCCCCTGCATCTAAATAAAGTTGTGTTATTCGATAAAATAAGACAATTTAATGGAAGGTTAGTCAGTTTCTATGATGTACCTAAATTGTTCAAATCAACAGCAGAATTTGCATTCCAGCGTCGTCTAGTGGCAAGAATTTTAACACCAAAAGGTTTCAAACGAACTGCAAGATCCTTCCCAATATTTCCATATCCAATAATGAAAACCTGCAAATACATCAATTACAAATTATATATGAACATTGAACACTAACCTGCAGATGCATCAATCCAAAGTTGTTTCTAAATGTTAATACGAAATTTATGTTGATAAATTTGGAGCTAAATCTATGCAATCAGGAAACAGAGACTAATAATCTATACCGTTCAACTAATTATATTTCTCCTATAAACAAAATGGAAAAAACTACATACTAGATTAATTTAATTTTCACACATTTTAATTTGTGATGAACTTCCTAGAGGTGTTGAAAGATTAAACATTTTGATTTCTAATAAAGAAAGAAAGAAAGAAATCATATTAATGTCCACAATGACCAAAAATAAGACCAAAGGACTGGAACTTACAGCAGGTACAAGAGCAAAGAACCAGGGGTAATATGGGCCCTACAGATGAAGCAAAAACGAAAAAGCGATAACTGGAAAAGAAATATACACAGGGGGGCTAATCTAAACAGAGTAACCCCCAAACTAGTACAAGTATAAATAGGCATGGGAGGAAAACCCTACAAAGCAGTGTGGTAACAGACGAAGACCATTCAGGAAAGGAACCAAAATACTTAGGACTCAATGGTCAGGAGCACATTGGAGGAGCTAACCATATTATTAATGATCATTGGAGTACCAATGCATCATCTCAGAAGGCTCATTAAGGAAAGTCCAGGGCTAAGAGGATCTTACCGGACAATCTGTTGATTCCACATAGAACCTCTCATAATATTCAAAGCTAAAGAACTACTCATTGTAGGGGAAAAAATTGTAATGTGAGCTTGCCTTGAATATCTATGTCATTGATAAAGGGACGTGAGACGGTCCTCAATGTTGAAAAGAAATAGAGCCACAACCACTAGAGTGAGATTCAGATGTCAAAGGAGCCTTGGCCATAGTAGACAGCAAGGATGAGCAATGTCTGACCAATCTGTCCTCATGCATATGTCAATCAATATTATCCAAAGGGTGCTTAACCCCTCGACCATATATGACAGGTTGAAGATAAAAGTAATCAATCTAGAAGATCTTGAACCAACATGGACAAATCTATGCTTGAATCTGGTGACCTCAAGAAGACAACAGGCCAAGCACCTTTGACCAGGGTAGTGAAAGAAAGTGTAAGATTCCTCACTGATTTTTAACAATATTTATTCCCTTGTTTCTCCAATGACAATTTGTCTATCAGTTCGTGTTAACATGTCTGAAGAGTTTGCTCAGTTTATATGCAGATTTGACTGATATTGAGTTTTCAGATTTGCAACTAATATTCAAACAGGAATTTGCCAATAACATGAAATGCTGATGGCAAAACCATGCTAATGAAAAATTGTGACAGCTACAATAAATCTCCTTCAACTTAATTAAGCTATTCCAGTTTATACGCATCGGATATTGCATGACCTCTAACATGAAATTCAGGAATGATTATAGTATATGATTGCTAACCTGTGATCTGTACCTTATGGGTCGCCTTTCCTTATAAACGCCTATCTGCTGGAATGAACACCAAACTTATATAAGGTATCGGTCCACAGAGCATATGAGATTGACCCGCCCAGTAGTATTTAAATAACTTTATGCTCCCTATTTATTATATGATTCCTCCTTTTGAATCGCATGACAATTGAGGGCCGGTGATGGCTAAAAGAATTACCTCAGCTATAATATATGTCTTGCTCCAGAATTTCCTCGCTAATCCTTCAATGAAAGGAACGACACTTATGATTGGTGGTGCTGTGAAATGCCACGAACTCCTTGATCAATTCCCACAGCTTCTAGCAGCTCAAAACCGAACGAGTCAAATTGACATATGGAACACTCTCTAATTGGCGGCACCTTGAGTTATTCGCAGATATTTATAATAATATCAGTCCTCTCAATTGTTTTGTGTTTATATTCCCCTTCAGCCTACATAGCGGCAGTGTTAATGATACAAATCACTTTCTACGTTGACTAGACAGGCTATCAACTCATGTGCTAGCTTATTTTAATTAAGGAAGCTGCAAGCAATGATACTTTAGTCACCTATAAAAGAATGCAACTCTAAATAAGATAGCACAATTCTATATGAAATGGAACTTGCAATACCTTTCACGCCGGCCAAGTAAAAAACTCGTAGTCTTTAAAGTATCGCGGACTAATGAATACACTCAGTTGGCATACATACACCACCCCTTGCTATCTATATTCCCCAATATTAATCTTTTTGCACGCCTTTGCCAACTAATCCTTACTGCGCAATTTTATCGACCTTAAATAGACTTGGCATTATTAACTCGCCTCAAATTGATGTGAATGAACCGACCAAAGAAAACATTGCTGATGCAACCTTCAATCCCTTACTTCCAGCAGATGAAAAATCATTGGTTTAGCATTCAGTATTACCCAAACAGTACCCTTGGTTAATTGGTATAGGCATTCCTTTGAAAATATAGAAGGCAAACCCCAAAGTTTGCACTAATACTAATCATCTGCCTTTAATTATATTTGACCTGTATAGAAGATTTGTAATATGGAACTAGAAACCATATAGTATTATTTCATCAATTCAAACTTGAAACCTGGAACCCTTGCAAAACTCCCACTCTAAAATCTGATCCAATCTTTGAAATTTGTCTTCATAGAAGACTTCACAAACTTTGAGCAACCTTCAAACTAAACTTTGAAACATTATGAGAATCCTGAGATGAATCCGCCTCCAAATGAACTTGATGTTTCATCCAATCCACCAACTCAAGGGTTTTCATCCTCAAGTTTCCAAAAAGCCAAGCTCTCCAATTTCTCCATAATAAAATTTTCAAATGACACCCATGAATTTATTTTTCCCACCTTTTATAGTCTACCACCTTTTCATATATTAATATTAAATATTTTCCTTATTTAATATTTGAGCATATCATTTTATAAAGTCACTTTAACGTCTAATTAATTAATTAAATATAAACGTCCACAAATATTATTTTAAGGAAAATTTAATATTTAATTAATTAAATTAACTCAGTGATGGCTATTCAAAAATCGGGGACATTACAGAAAGGAGATAGAGAACCCCTAGAATCTCTATATAAACAATAGTACCTCTCACAAATTTTACAGTAGACTGGACACCAAAAATAAAATTACTCCTCAAAATTCCACCTCTTGCAAAGAAAAAGGCAGCAAAAATATTTCACTCTATAAAATATGGTGGTGCATGAGCATGATAAAAGAAAACTCATAACTGGCCAAAATGAATCATCAAACCATGAGACCATTAATCCTAAAGTTAGGTGGGTAAAGCAATGGTTCCATCAACCGATAAGAAATGCTCAAAGTTAAAAGCTAGTTTGGGGCTAAGAATCTAGAGGAGAGGTCCAAGTAACCTAGATGTACAAATGGTAAATGCCCTCTCTGATGAATCAAACACCTCTTGTTTACCGCTCTATCTAATAAATTAAATACATGAATTAATAATAGAGATGACAATGCATACCAGATAAATGTGTAAAACATATCTTAATTCACACATGAAATTATTACAAAAGAAGACCAAAGATGGTCAGCCAAGGATCAAAGTCGATCTGACTAGATCATACTACTCTCTTTGACAATACACAATGTATTTAAAGAACCTGACGATTGCGAAGAAGAACACAACTATCAACCAACCAACACTTATAACTACCTGAAGCCAACAACCAATTAATACAAACAATTAATACATAGTCGGATAACCAATATTATCATAGAATAATAATACATTGTACACTAACTACATCATCTTCCAAAAAGAAAAAGTTGTCTTCGAAATGACGAGTAAACATCAAGTAACATTAGAGAAGATTTGCAAAACTAATGACGATATTGTAGACAAGGGCCTATAGAAAACTTGGAAGCATACTTTGCAAACTTAGACTTGGAGTGTACTTGGCAATTCAAATGAATGCAATGGGAGTCTAGGGGCAACGCGCTCAGCGGGATCAAGGGGCAACACCACTTGCAAGGGTTTGGGGGAAGCACACCCAATAAGGTCCAAGGGCAACGCCCCAAGCATGCTCCCTATCACGATACAAGGCGAGGTTGAGGGGTGGAGCCCTCGCCACCAAGCCCAATATAAGACCTTCAAAACCACATAAAACTCCATGGTGCACATCATTTTCATGATTTTTTAAGAGGCTCCAAACAATGTTGACAAATCCAAAAATTAGAGATTTTGGAGTGTTTAATGAACATATGCCAAGCCATGTGATGGAAAGGTCATGATGTCGTATGGTGATGTGGTGCCCCTACCAAGGATATCGTACGCTATGCCAGGGACCCCGTATGCTGCAAAATTGATCACACTATACTCTAGAAATTAAATGTTGTACATTGAGGGATTGTCAATGTACATTGAGGTGGTACCCTTTTTGACGCTGTATGATAGGAAGCTATGCAACCTGTACAATGGAGGACCTTGCAAATTGTACAATGAAGAAGAATGCAGGTTACAATGAAAAGGAATGCAAGCTATACAATGAAAGGAAATGCAAGTTGTATGCTAAAGAGAACTATTGATTGTCATACTTTATGCTAAGTCCTTTGTACGTTGTTCTTCCGTATAGTCTAAACTTTCCTCCTCCACCACCATACGATGATCTAAGAGAGTGGTCGTACGATGTGAAGGACGACCAAATGATGACATTGTACAGTGAATGGAGTTGTCTATATAATGAGATAGATTACTTGTCATGCATTAGGAAATGCTTTGTACCGTACATTGTGACTATGTCAATGATGAGGGAATGATGGTGATACTGTCGTAGTGTATAGTGATCGTATCGTACAGTGTGAAGATAGTAATCACAATACTATGTAGGTCCACCATACTATTTGAGGGAAACCATGCCATACAATGAAAAATCGTCATACTATGTGAACAATTCGTCATACTATGTGAACAATTCATATGATGTGCTTGCATGTCATGCTGAGTGATGCCGTCCCATGATGTCATACCAATTGAGATCGTCATACAATGTGAAGAGGTTGACCTTTTCATAAGCTATACAAATTACTCCTTTCTCCATGCCATACAATGTGCAAAACTTGTCTTTCTCCTTGTCATCTGATATGACAAGATGTTGGTCGTACTTTATAGTCAAACTATTTAATGTACTCGAGCTTTGTACTCGGGCCTTTTATGTAATTGGGCATATAGTCGAGCATTTTAATATTTTCTCCTTTAATTGCTGAATAATAGTTTTACCTCTTCCTTTCCATTGTTTCCTTATTTTCTAATTTTCTTTTTCTTTTTTTTGTAAATTTTTTGTGAAGTTGATTTGTCTTGACTAGTATTTGTGTGTTCCAAGTTAAATATTTTGCTCTGAGCACTCTAAGACGTACCGACAATAATTTTGCACTCTTTCATCAATTGCTCTTTATTGAGAGTTGTAGCTTAGAGAAAATTAAGTCGATGAAAATACCTCATAATCCTCCATTTGCCAATGAAATATGCCCTAGAGAGAACTTGTTTCATCCTCCGAACATGACTGTAATTCTTGGATCCCTTCAACATTCGGCTCTATTGGGACCCAAATCATGCTTCCTCACTTACGGCTTGGTTCTCTAAATCAATTACATATTTTTGACCCTTCTTCTCAATGGATATTGTATTCTTTTTCCAGTTGTGATCGGCTTTGGGTGCTACCAGCTAAACCCGACCTAACAATGTGTCATTCACTTTTTTCCCTAATGAAATGACCACAAAGTTTAACCAAAAAATTTGAGTTCCAATGATTACCTTTTGACCCATTAAAACTCCAAGTACCTTAATAGCTTGTTGATCTACACCCAGCAATTGAAAAATTGGCAACCAAATGGTCAGCTTGCTAAGACTTCTCCAAGTGTCTTCTTGAAGTACGTTCATGCCAAACACACCATCAACAATTTTATTGGTGAGATTCCTTCCAAGGATCTCTATATTCATCGCCATTGGTTTCTTTGCAATGTTAATTGTCTGTAACATGGGGTCAATCACTTGGTCACCTGATAGCGAAGGTTAAGTTATTGGTTCTTCATTCTCAACAGATTCCAATTCGGTCGTAGTATGCACCATCTCATTCTCCCCCAATATACTAGAATTTCAAAGTTCAAGAATACTTTGTAATAAATCCACTACTTTAATGGTATAGTAGCTTGAAGTACTTATAGTGCAATATTTTTCTTGAATTGTTATTGGTTTGTTACATTTATTTTTCTATACGTGGGTCTAGGTACAAAGCCTTCTTTGCTTGGGCACAAGTAATGGCCAATACTTCATTATGCCTTACATCAATCATGTTGACGCTAGCCTTTTGCTTCAAACATCCAATGTCTTCATGGTTTCTAGGTCCACAACATTTCCACAATAATTGCACTTTGTCTTGCTTCTTCTAGTAGTCTCTCACAAAGTGTCCCCATTCACTACATTGTTAGCATTGTATGATAAGGTGTCCTTTGGGATCATATTGTATTTGGCTTCGTCTTCCTCTTTGATTTCAATAACTACCTGGAGATGTATTTTGTGGCTTTGATGGAGTGGACTCCTCTCCCTGCATAAAGAGCATTTGTGTACTCCTCATCTTCAAATTGTATTAGCACTCCTTTATTGAATGACCCATAACCTGGAAAATCTCACAAAAGATCTTTTTAGGACAATTAGCTTTTGTGTGCCCCTAATTTTGCACTCAGTACACCATAGTTCTTTGTTGGTTTCTTCAACCGCCTTGATTTATTTCATCATTCAAAGCGTGTCCCTCTAGAGTGCTTGTACCGTTCCCGATTCATCATCGCTATTGTCATTCGAACTCCCATCTTCCTTTGTTTTTCCTTTACTACACAAGGACATTTTATCTTCACTTTCTATGTCCATCGCTCGATTGTAAGTGCCGAGAGAGGAGGGGGTACGACTTTCATTTTTTCCCTTAATGCAGGGATTAACCCTTCGATAAACCACCTCTTCTTCAATCCATTTGTCGGCTGGTTTCCTAGCTTCACCAACAGTTCTTTGAGCCTACAATTGTAAGCTCGTACATTTCCATTCTTTCCTTGTTTGGTATTGTAGATCTCCGCTACAATTTTGTTATCGCCTCTCAAAAGTTTGAATTCCTCTTGAAATGCTCTTTTCAATGCATCCAACGGAGCTTTGTGTGCTATGTCCAATTTAGTATACCAATCTATGGCTATGCCTCTGAGAGTTGTTGGAAATGCCCTCAGCCAATAGGTTTTGTCATCTTGGCCATTTGCTACCCACATTGTCTCACATTTCTTGCAATGCCTTATAGGATCCTCTACCCTGTTCCCTATGAATTTTGGAAGTTTTTTCCACTCTACATTTGAACTTGCTAAGGGAGTCACCATCTTGCCTCCTTGTTGCACCCTTTGTGACAATAAGTTGTTTGGAGAGCTTTGATTAGTATGTTTGGTGTTTTCCTTGCACTCACAAACACGTCAAAATCCTTCACTCGTCTCTCTTCAGGGTTCGTCACCCTCAAGTTGCCTTTGAGGTCCTTTCGATGCTCCCTTCATCCTTGCATTATCGGCTCCCATCTTCCAATGTTTGGCTCTTCCAATTTTCCACTATTTGGCTCTTCTATCTATATTAGATCTTCAATATGGCATATGCTCTCTATTAGACTGTTGGTAAGTTCTCCCTTGCCTTCCCCTTCGGCCGACTTTAATAGTACGCACGATTCTTCAACGGCAAGGTTGGTAGTTTCTTCCTCGCCTTCCCTTTCACTCGACAATTAACCTTCATCCAACAGTGATGATCTCGACAGTTCTTTGGCAAGGTTGGTGTTTTCTCCTTCACTTTCCCCTTCGTCTGACATTCATGGCACAAACTACTCTTTAGCTTGGTCAGCAAAGTCGTTTATGCCTCATAGGGAAGAGATAGGTGTCAAGCTATTTCTACCCACTCTCTCTTTTTGTGTTCCCTTGTCACAAAAATTCTCTTTCTCTCCCGAATACAACTTCTACTCACACTTCGGCTTCTGCTCTTGGGTGGACTCGAACTTTCAGTCAAAAACCCTTTTCCTTCTTCAACTTCACCCTTCAATCATCTCCTTCATTCTCTTTGTTCAATGATCCTTAAAGATCATCCAATCTCTTGATCTTGACCACATTCTGGTCTCTTCCCACCTTTATTAGGGTCTAAGGGCATGAATCTCTCAAATCCGACCCAATTTCTTTAAGGCAACAACACCAAATGTTTACTACCTTGTCTGATAAATTAAATAAATGAATTAATAATAGAGATGGAAATGCATACCAAATACATGCGTAAAATATATCATTATTTGCACATGAAATTATTACAGAAGAAGACTAGAGATGGTCAGCCAAGGATCAAATTCGATTTGAGTAGATCATACTACTCTCTTTGATGATACATGATGTATTTAAAGGACCCAACGGTTGCCAAGAATAACAAAACTGTCAACCAACCAACACTTATTACTACCCAAAGCCAACAACCAATTAATACATAGTTGGATAACCAAGATTATCGAAGCATAATAATAGACATTGTACACTGACTAGACCTCTTTCTCTATAAGGTGGTAGGAAGCACATACGGAGTACCTAAAGGGAGAAGGGTGGGTCCAAAGAAGCATTGCTAGATTTGAAGAGCAAACACACCTCAAAGAGTGAGCAACAATGGCATTCTAGGGGACTCAAAGAGGCTATCTACTCTAAGGAATAGAGTGCCAAAAAATGATGTCTTCCATGGGATGAAATCATGAAACACAACCAACCATAGATCTCACCCTATGTATAAACCAAGTGAGTCTAAAGATACTATAGAGAGGTAAGCATTGGGCAGAAAATTCCGCTTAGACAATAGACTAGGGAACTGTCTGTTTGTACTAGATCCTAAGTTGAACCCTCTTAATCTATTCTGTCACAAGGACCTAAGAGAAGGCCCCAAACCTGAGATGAAAAGGAATCCTGGAAATGTACCTGAAAACATTAGCATTCAAGAACAAAAAATGTGGTGTGTCCCTTGCAAAGACAATGTTGAGAGGTAGGCCAAAAGGAGAGATGGCCTATAAACTTAAGTCCTTGATAAGTATAAATAGTGTTTAAATCAATAGGTCCCCCCTTTGTGGAAGAAATGAAAACTAGAATGAGCATCAATTGGTATTGAAGACCATGACCTTGGTTTTACTCAAATTGGCCACAAGCTGGCAAAGATCACAAAACTCAAAAAGTGTATCAAGTTGTCTCTACAAGTCGTGGGGCGAATGACAGAGGAAGACCATGTCACCACCAAAGAATAAAATAGCCAGTGCATAAACTGAAAACTACTCCAAAACACAACCCAAAGCACCATGAACACGATGGGCATCAAACAGAATGATAAATCACTCACTTTGCAAGTCTGAAACTGAACTGTTAAAAGTCATAACTGTTGTATTCACTGACATATCAGTACTGAAGCACACTGTGATCACACTAAATGACTTCTATATGCTGAAATTAACAATACCCAAATGCATGCAACACTACCCAACACTGAAACCTCAACTATAACTCACCACAAATCTAGTAATCTCTTCACTTTGACTAATAACACCAAGATTCAGATGTTTGATATAAATCAGACCAGAGAATAAGCACAGAACAGCAAGGCAACACTCAGAAACTCCTCTCACACATACCCAGCATTCTACCCAACAACCCCAAACTGAAATTTTTCAGAGAAACACATAATAACCAGCCCCCAAACACCAATAAACTAACCCATATCAGATTGTTAACATAAATCAGACCAATCATGTCTGCCACAGGTCTGCATTAATGTTCTTGAACAGCTGCATACAATATAAAATCTAAAGGATTTCATTCTTTACTAGCCGCATGCGAAAGGAAACTATCTTAATATTGTATGGCCATCATGTAATATAATACTGCTCTCTTGGTATTTGAATACCCAACTAAATTCTTCATATTATTCAACTGAAAATCATACTTAAGCTCACTCAAACAACAACTAACAAACGCATCAAAATATTCATCAAAAGACATCAAATAACTCCATCTTCAGCACAAACTTAGAAATATCAATTTGCAGCACAATAGGCAAGAGGGTAAACTAGTTTCTCATTTTAGTAAAAAAAATGAATGAAACTGGGAAAAAGTACTCTATCTATGATTAAGAATTGTACACCATATTGTGGGTTTTGCGCAATTGGAGGCACTACCTATTGCCAAAGGAATTTCTATTGTACATAGACCACTTGATGCCAAAATTGATAAACAACCAAGCAAAGCTTAACCAAAAGCTCATGAGATGGGTAGAGTATCTACAAGATTACTCTTTTGTTTTGAAGCATCACTCTAGTAGAGCCAATAAGGTTGCAAAAGCCTTGAGTAGGAGGCAAGCATTACTATCAGTGATGGCAGTTAAACTTGTGGGCATCAAGGCACTAATTTTGCAAATGCATGGCAAGAATGCTTGGAAACTTGGGCTGGCACAATGTCATGTCCCCTTCTCAGTGACATCTCTCAGACGACAGGATTGGCCTATCATACGACCCTCGTAGGCCGATGGACTGGATAGGGGGTCACTTCGGAGCTTGGCTCAGCTTCAGTCAGCAGGGATTGATCAGTTGTCTTTCGTTCTGGCTCGATCGGAGGATATTTGCAGAATTATATTTTTAGCAGTTCTTGGCGGGCAGTGTGGGACCACTGCTATTTTTAGCAGTTGGCTGTGGCGGCATCAGGAATCACTTCAGAGTCTGTCGCATCAGACGGATCAGTAATCGGGTTAGAAACAAGGGAGATATTAATATTTGATCGTATTGATTAAATATTAATTAATTAACGTTTATAATATAAAGTTATAATTTAATATTATAACTTAAGTGTTTATTCCTTGAGGGGTGCGCCATCATGAAAAGGGGGCCAGTTGACATTTAAATAATATTTAAATATTCAGTGGGGAAACTATGGAGAATGGAAAATATTAAAATATGAATATTTCATTAAAACCCTATTTTCAAGGGAATCGCACTTTTCAGTGTATTTGAGGATTTGCCTTGGGAATTGAGCCCATTATGAGATTATTGAGTTTGATATTGATCAATTTTTGGTCTGAGCCTGAGACTTAGGGTTTCACGTTCGATTCCTTGGAGAACGAGCCATCTCCAGCGGAAAGCAATTCAGAGAGTGTGCAATATCACTTGATCTATTGCCTACAGAGGTTTTCTTGTTCAGAGAAAACTACAGAGCTTCAGAGAAATTCACATCTTCAGTTCTTGTCAGTTGATTGCATTCAGAGACCATCAAACAATTTGGCGTACCAGTTACAGAGCACCAGACAGTGATTTGGAAGAGGCCGTACCATATTTATTTCTGATTTCTGACAGGCCGTACCTCTGTCAGGGCCGTACTTCTGTCATAAAGTCGTCTTCATCAAATAAAATCAACGCCTCTATCATAAGGGTTCCAGCTTGCTCTGAAGGAGGCGCCTATACCAGTTGATCAATCTATGCATGCCAGAAGGAAGGAAAGAGATCATATTTATTTCTGCTGTATTGATTTGTACCTTCAGCCGTACCAGAAAACCAGGTTCTTTTCACTATAAAAATTCATTATTTATTTATGCATGTTACCAGATCATTGTTAGATGGATAACATTTGATGAATAAAGGCAATACCATTATTTCTTATTGTATTTCTCAAATGTATTGAAGAATTGGAATTCTTAGGAATTTATTATTATTTTCTGTCAAAAGCCGTACTTTCATTATTGCATTGAAAACACAAAAATTGCAAAAAAATCACAAAACTTCAGAAAACGTCGGAAAACCTAAAAATATCAGTCAGAGCAGTTACAGGGGGAAACCTAGGGTTTCTACAGTGGTATCAGAGCTTGATTCTGCCATCCTAGGGTTTGGCCATCACATGCAACCAGAGGAAATTGATACATACAGGTACTACACTCGCAGACGTGCCTTGCTTGAAAGGCAACGCAGTTTGAGCAGGCAGCCGGAAATCATGGCTGACAGGAATGATAGGGCTGAGAGAACAGATATACCTCGGACAGATGTCCCTCATAACAACCGAGATCAGGATGATGCTGAGGTCTTACTCACACTCAGAGATCTTCGTGCAGGACAACGTCGATCTGACGATGTATTACAGCAGGAAGCACAGGCACTGCAGAGATTAGGGACTTCGAGGAGACCGTCACCACATCGTGACGATGACAGGAGTGATGCTGGGTCACGGAGAGCACCTAGGACAGTGTCACGGACAGCTGATAGGCCTACAAGGCCTACGTTCACGAGACAGGAGCCCGATGAGGCTATGCCAGAGGAGGATCGGGATGATTTGTTTGGTGATAACCTTATGGCAGCAAACGAGGAGTGGAGCTGGATAATGCCCGCAATGTGAGAACGGATCACTTTGACCGCTTTATCACACAGAGGCGGGAACACAATAGGGCTCGTCAGGATTGGAGACCCCGACAGCAGAATAATGACCTCAAACATGCAACGAACAGGTTGAATCTGATAATGTTTGATGGCAGTGGGAAGATGACAGCCCAAGCTTGGATTAGCAAGCTTGATACATTCCTTACCTTGCGTCCAATGGCTGAGAGAGACGCTATCCGTTACGCTACACTGCACCTCGAGGGAGTAGCATATGACTGGTGGCATCACGGTATGGTGACGCTACATCATGATAGGATCACTTCATATCAGGAGTTCGTAGACAGGCTGGTTGAGAGATTTGATAGGAAGGATCCCGAGACTTACTTCAGAGATTTGGCACAGTTGAGGCAGAGTGGCAATCTCGAGACATACATCAGCGACTTTCAGAGACTTTCCGTCATGGTTCCGAGCATATCTGAGAGGCGGTTGGTAGTTCTCTTTATGGAGGGTTTGACAGAACCACTTAAAGGCTGGATAAAAGCCTTTGATCCTCCATCATTACAGGAGGCGATGAGGAAGGCACGTAACATGGAGTTCGCAGCCCCAGCAAATAAATTTAACTCCAGAGGTTCTTCATCGTTCCGAGACAATAAGGGCTTTAGTAAAAACAATGATAAATCTGATTATAACAAAAACAAATCAGATTATAGAAACGATTCGAAGGGTAAATCAGCCTTCCCACCCTTGGATCGTGAGGCCCTGAATGACCTTCGCAGGAAAAAGTTATGCTTTTACTGCAAGGGACCGTATGATGCCAATCACGATTGCCCTCTAAGACCTAAGGGCAAGGCTAATCGTGTTATGTGGGCATACTATGAAGACTCAGAATCAGAAAATTCAGAGCAGCCTGAGCATTCAGATGATTCAGAGACAGAGACTCCAGAGCATAGAGTAGAGGTAGAGCCCGAGCTTCAGATACAGGAGGGCAGATTGTCTAGCATTCAGCAGGAGGGTTCTTTCCGGCTCCGTGGTGTATTAGCAGGTCAGAGGGTCATTACCCTATTGGATACAGGAGCTACACATAATTTT